>NQII01002698.1:175153-227495 GCA_002778355.1 Clitarchus hookeri | reverse complement strand
CCTCCACCCACCTAACCCCCTCCCCTCGTGTCATATTGTCCATTAACTGTAGCCCTAGAGGTATTACGTAGAGAAACCGAACAGATAAATGTTTCTCTTTAAAAAGTAGGTTTTAACAGAAAACCTTAATAGCTTAAATTGTAGCAATTTCACAATGTTTATCACTTATTTTATGTTTCTATATTTACCAATCTAGAATAAGTCGTAGGAAGATAACATATAGTGATATTTAAAAATCGTGAACATCTACTGCGCTAAAATATTTAACAACCCATTGCAGTGATCCTAGGTAATTTGTTGATCTGGGTCTCTAACTCCGTTGTAAATTGCTTGAAATGTACGGTTTTCCAACCATAAACGTGCTTTCAATATACTGACATACGAAAAGAAAACTCATTTTAGACGAGGCCTTTTGAGTGCTTTCAAGACTTCACCACATTGGAAACACCATTTCAGAACACTCCAACATTGGAAAAAAAAAATTTTTTTCAAAGCGCTGTAATCTCAAAAGATACGCGTCAGATATACTGAAAGGACCTGCATTGAACCTTGTAACAGACTTTCCGCCGATAAAATGATAGGTCAACGCTTAAAGTCTCACAGGTACACGTGGTGCGACGACGAGAGAACTGCACGGCAGTTCAAAGCCCTGCGCGTAGTGGCGATGGTAGACTTCCTGCACGTGGCAGTGTCGTCCTTATCATTCCCGTGCGTCTCCAGCTCAAACGTGGAAAACATCTCCAAGTTAACCATCCACAAACCGTAACTATTATATTAAAAATATTCTTACTCGCGTAGTAAAATGGGAAAGCATTTTCACAAATCGACGATAGGCAATTACGAAAACGGAACTTCAGATATGGTAGCTAGCAAGCATTTGACATTTTCCTCGATTAAGTCACATCCATACGTGAGTGGCGTGAAGTTTATTTTAAGCATTGAAGTTTTTAAACCATGCACAAAAGGATGTTAACACCAGTAACATGAATGCAAAAGTCGTGGCGTGTGATACCCACGACATTGATGCATCGAGAATTATGTTTTATAAATGTTCATAAATATTGCAGGCAGACTGCGTTTAGCCAAACTATGCTAGCTTTTTTGTTAGCCAGCCGAAACATTTACCGTTACACCTAATGTTCGCACCATCTAAGTTTATATATTATTTCGAGCCTTTTTGCCAATGGAGAAGATAAGATTACCTTCCAAGCCTTTGTGTTTGTACTAGTGCGCCTGCATGCTTCGCTTGTTTTTTTTTACTGGCTCCCACTAAATCTTTTTTTTTTTATAAATTTTCATGCTTAAATGTTTTTTTATGAAGGTGTCTGTAAGTTTTCTTTAATTAGTGGCTACCAAATAATAGCCATTCGCACAACCCACAATATCTTCGAAATTTCAGTATTCTGGCTGGCTGAGACATTTTCTGAACGTATTTTTCCTGTTACCCAGTTGTAACTAATCCTTCCACTTAATTGATTTCTACGCAAAAATGCGGTTGGCGGTCTGGTGGAATAAGAGGCCCCATTCCAAAGGTACAAGTGTCATTCACTTATTTTGATTGGGTCATGATGTTTCAGTGGTTAGATCACTTGCCACCAACTACAACAAATGGAGTTTTATTCTTGGCGGGGTAACTCACCCCTTTTTGCAAGTCAGAAACGTGGCGGACGTTGCCACTGTGGGATTGGTTTACTTTTGGCAATTCCTTTTCGCTACAGTTGTGTTCAGTCACTGCTTCTTCTCCACGTCACTCACCCCTTCCCCCTCCATCAATCACCAAAAATAACCTAAATATGTCGCCTACTCACTCACTAGGTCTTGATCAAACTCGTATTATGGTAAATTTGCAAAACACGTGTATCAAGGATTCTTGCTTTAAAAACATTAGTTACTTACCATCCTTTAGTAAATTTTAATTTAAAAATAAAACAAAACAAAAAATATAAATGTATATTCAAAAAACAGCAAGAACTTCGTAATGGGTGAATATGTGAACGCCTGATACTTTTAGATCTTGGTGATGTTAATAAAAATGAATGTCACAAACTTCTTGAAAACTATTGCTGAACACACGCTCTCGAACAAATTATTAACAGTAACCCGCCAGAGTTAAATCAAAACTTGCACTTTACGCACAAGTGCGTGTCTGAGGTTTTTAAATTGGTTTTTTCTTATTAAATTGTTTTCTTTTAAATTCAGAATTTGAGAATGTTGTGATATGATATGATAATTAAGAAATCTGATTAGAATTTGAGAGAAAACGCTACTGCTTTACCAATCCCCAATGGACTTGGCAATTACTCTTTCCGACAGGTTTCCAAATCGCAAATTCGAAGTACGAGGTCGTATTATTTTCAAAAAACCATAGAAAACTGTTTAAAATTACAATTTCGGTGGCATTACTGTTTTTTTTTTTCAAATTTATATTTTAGTGATGCCTACAGATACGGTTAAAGTTCTGATTTTCAGCCACAATTTTAAATCAAAGGAGCTATGCAGTTAACAGATGCTGTCACGCTTCTTCTGTGAATGCGCTTAACGTTTCTCCCTTCAAAAGAAAAGTGGCAAAATCTACGTGGTAGCGCCGAGCAGTTCCTTGACAGCTCGATAGTTATATTTAAAAAAAAATAGTTGTAGGTCACTTAACGTGCTTTGAAAGGCAGGCTCGAAGCAAACTGAAAGCTTTGCATCGCTTCAGAAATATGGTGGATGCGAAAACAGGGTGGGCTGAGAGGAGATTATCTGTAGAGCAGAGGGGGAATGGGAGGGGGGAGCACAACGAATAGCGGCGTACACAAGTCTTGAAAAGAGCTTTAACAGGGCTACAGCGAGGGCGCGAAAGATTCCCCATTCAAGCCGTGCCGCGGCAGCAGCAGAAAGTTTCGATCTTTATGAAACTATCGATTTCCAATCGCGAGAACATTATGTAGACGCGATTTAGAAGTTGGTTGGTCTCTCGCCTTAAGGAGGTTTAAAGTTGAAGCGGAGCGAGGGGAAGAAAGGTTCTTTCAGCGTCGCAGCGGGAGACGGGGAAGGGGGAGAGTGAAGGGGAGAGAGACAACGGCAGTGTGGGGCTGCGGAAATCTCGGCCATCTGCTCCTGAGATGGGGTGCGAGGACGCAGGCCGATCAAGGGATATAAAGTTTTGTAGCGTGACGCGAAGGGATGGAGGGATGAAGGTCATATACTGGGCCGCGTCTTGGCGGAAGCTCCTACCCTCGGAAGTAACCGGCATCGCTCTGGCTTCCCGCATCAAGGAACATCAGCACTGGTGGGGGAACATTCGTGCAATATCGTCCGTTTATTTATTTGTATNGAGGTTTAAAGTTGAAGCGGAGCGAGGGGAAGAAAGGTTCTTTCAGCGTCGCAGCGGGAGACGGGGAAGGGGGAGAGGGAAGGGGAGAGAGACAGCGGCAGTGTGGGGCTGCGGAAATCTCGGCCATCTGCTCCTGAGATGGGGTGCGAGGACGCAGGCCGATCAAGGGATATAAAGTTTTGTAGCGTGACGCGAGGGGATGGAGGGATGAAGGTCATATACTGGGCCGCGTCTTGGCGGAAGCTCCTACCCTCGGAAGTAACCGGCATCGCTCTGGCTTCCCGCATCAAGGAACATCAGCACTGGTGGGGGAACATGACAGTCGTGCAATATCGTCAGTTTATTTATTTGTACACGAACTAAATTAAGAACTACGACCGGTTTGCTATTTGTCGCGTTCGTTAATTACAACCATCTTCACAAATACATGGTACATGCTGGGCAACAAATACTGTGCGATGAAAACAAAGAATTACTACAAGAGTCATTAACTTATATGTTAGGTAATCACATAATACAAATTCTTTAAGTATATGTGAGTATACTTACTGAAACATAGGTCTGAGGCATTAAGAGTCCTAGGGGTAGTACTGATTATAAAACACTATACTAAAAATATTGAAATACAGCAGATAATTTTGGAGATCATTGCGGTTATTAATTTGNACTGATTATAAAACACTATACTAAAAATATTGAAATACAGCAGATAATTTTGGAGATCATTGCGGTTATTAATTTGATAAAGCATTTTATTCACTTGTTAGAAATCAACCGTTCTATGTATTTTTTGGCCTGTCATCAAAATTTCTCTGTACTTTCTTTTGAAAATAATAGTCGAATGGATACTTTAAAGATCATCTGGCTACTCTTTCCAGACACAGCTGCCGATTTAGCTAAATTAACACTATTAAAGGTTTTATTTTTCTTCTTTATCTACATTTGTGTTATTTTTAAGTAGTTAATTCATTACCGTAGCACATTGCGATGAGTAAATTTTTGCTTTCATCTCCAAGTCGAATATGTATAAATGTTTGGTGCACCCACCCAAGAAACAGATTGCAGTTTCCCTGAAATGCTTATAAAGAGGATGAAATTAAAAGAGACAGAGGGAACGTAACTGCTTCATATGACCTTATATTTACTACAGGAACCTAGAAATTAAAAATTCGAATCTGACTGGATACTGTGTCTAACTGCGTGGCACAGTGGTTTGTTCCTTTGCTTTAAGTCCTTAATCCTTACAACAATACTTTTTTTTTCTTTATTTATGACAAAGTTTGTCTTTTCCAGCTCATTTATGTAGCACAAATATTTTTTTTAATCAAAGTTGCAAACCATGAAATTCTATTGAAACTCCAGAGAGTGGATAGACGTCGTCAGCTCTTGACGGCGAGGTCTTGAGAGCCAATGGGGTTGAAGCGAGGTGAGCACAGAGCAGCACTGGAATGCAAAGGCGAGGGATACGGCACCGGCGGCATAGTCCGGCACGACTCCCACCTGCAGACATCCGGGAGCGGCACCGTCGGGCATCGAACATGGTCCGCCATGTTCGCAGGCGAGCGCNGTTGAGCACAGAGCAGCGCTGGAATGCAAAGGCAGGGATACGGCACCGGCGGCATAGTCCGGCACGACTCCCACCTGCAGACATCCGGGAGCGGCACCGTCGGGCATCGAACATGGTCCACCATGTTCGCAGGCGAGCGCTCTCGCCGACACACACCGCTTCGGCGCCATCAAAACTTAACATATGACCTTGAACCTCTTAACAGTTCCGTTGACATCCATATTCGTGGGCGAGATAAAACAAATCCTAAGTTTAATTTGTATTAAAAAATAAATGTGTGTTGTGAATTAACGGTTTTTTTTCTCGAATAACTCTACAATGTTAATTAATACCCATGTATTTAGTTTCAAATTGTCGCTGTATCCAGAGAATGCATTCATCTGTATTGCCCTGGTGCATCGATGTTATCAAATGCTAGGATTATCGAGATGTTCATAGCAAATGTGTAGAACGGGCCTTTTCTTGTCGCTTTTCCCGTTACTTCCATAATGACGCGAAGACGTCTCAAACTGTTGACTATCTAAATCCATCTGTAATAAGTAAATTGAGTTCTCGAGCTCCTCTAAAGCCGAGACGGAGGGAGCAAACGCTTTGAAGCACCGCTTCTCAAACGGGATTCTCTTTCGGCCTGTGGAATCCTCGAAACGGATAAGAACGCTTCTGTTCTGTGTCTTTTGTGCACGATGAACATCAAGCAACCTGTGTCTGAGTTGTAATATGAACCATCTCGACCAATAAAAAAAAAATAAAAAAAAAAATGTTAAAATAACGTTAAATTATTTTGCTATTTCGTTGATTTGAATCTTAGGCAGTTTTGATTATGAAGAAAATCAATTAAGTATCACACTTTTTGTAATCAAAAAATTCTAATTTTTCTGAAGAGGTACGCCATATTAATGATTAGCAGGCTCTACAATATACTTATTCATATGAGAAAACAAAAAAAGCTACTCATTTCTTTTGATATTATTCACACCTGAAGTGAAAGAATAAAGTAACACCTCCCGCCCAACAAAAATCCATGTCAAATGGGCGCGAACCAAAATTACTGTCTCCCTTCGCCTTGTCTGTCTAGACAAAATAAAATGTTATGTAAGTTTACCTAGCTAAAGGAAAAATTATTAATACTGCCACGGCTTATGAACTGACAGAGCTTCTAATATTATTTTTCTCCCTTTGTTTTGTAGGGCTGTATGGGGTAAGCGGTTGGTTCATCCATGAAAGATAATATACTTTCCCAGCCACAATTCCAAAACGTTCGTCCACATCAGACGCTTGGTCCTCGGACGGCCTACTGGCGCACACTGCCCGAGTTTTTTTCTCGTCTCAGTCGTGCTTAGGCCCTTTTACAATTACACGGAAACGGACACGTAGTACGGGTGCAGACAAGTAACGATCTACGTGTCGTAGCTACAATGAAACGAATGCAGACAGGTAAATGAACGCGGAAACGTGGGCGAGCTTGTCAACTCCCAACTCTTACGTCTCCGTGAATCCGTGCGGCCAATAGGAACTGAGTATGTTTTCACGACTGTAGTCATGTGTTACCTAAATGTTTTCATATACGGAGGTTGATAACTTTGACTGATGTAATTTTCCATAATCGTTTTTAGGACAGGTATTGCATGCTTATGATTTTGTTAGAGGTTATGACGACCCATAATGAAATATTGACAATCATTGTGAAGGATGTAAGAGCACTGTTCGACAAAAAAAGAATATATCAAAGAAGATCATTATTAATATTTTAACCTCAACATGCATGCAGTGTCACCGGAAATATCCAACAAAATAACGGTAGCTAGTGTGTGGTTAATTTATCATGCGCAAAAAGGCATAGCGAAAAGTGTGTCTATAAACGTACATCCCACGCAGAGAGATACTTGANGTTAATTTATCATGCGCAAAAAGGCATAGCGAAAAGTGTGTCTATAAACGTACATCCCACGCAGAGAGATACTTGAAATAGCATGTGCCAGGTAGAAGGATACACTAAAATGTATTTCGAGATGCGCCGATAGATGGCACTGGGAAGCACAAATGCTGCTCCAGACGGTGCAAAGGGCACTTTTTTCTCTGTGGCTATGCCTACAGACTGTGTGTGGGCTGAGAGAAAAATGTACCGTGCCGGTAACGGTTCTGCGAGACCTACGACAGAGCGCTTAACAGAGATTCAGTAAGAAGAATGTAATGCCAGCATCCGGGCATACAATAATAAACGTGAAGCCAGCAGGCATTCTCACGAATGCTCTGCTGTGTGGAGCTCTCTTGCTTTCTCGTGCAGCTACCTGGGATGTAAAACTGAATTGCAAAACCCCGGATAAATTAACAAAGTCCCAACCAATCCACTAAGTTATAATCCACAAATACTAACTTAAGTTCAATAATGTACTTCCTAAATAAATGCAACACAAAAAATACTAAATGCCCCTTAACATTTCTTTACAAACTATGTGCTTTATAATAACGGCACAGAACCCCCACCCCACCCTTAAATTGGATGCTAGGGTTTTTGTTCAAATACCTACATCCATATAAACCTACTTACATATTTATATACATTTGGCGATGGTTAAGTAAACACAAACACTAATTTGAACAATAGCAAGTGAAAACAAAACCAGTACCCTAATAGCAAGGCAAAGAGACAATGCATCAATAGAGCACAAACACTGATCATGATCACAAAATGGTTGAATATATATATATATATATATATATATATATATATATATATATATTACACTGTAAATAATTAAAAAAGAGATTAAAATAGAGACATAAAGTTAGCTTAAAATAGGGTACCATTAAAGTCATATACTGATGAAGCTTTCCTTTCCTGATGGGTCAAGGTACGTGTTGCAAAGGTAATGGGTTGCCTCTGCCCATCAATTTCCTGTGATAATAAAAAACCGAGTCCTGTACTTGAGGCATCAGCCTGGAAAAATCGGCGATCCTAAGAACAGGAGGGCTAACAATAGCTTGTTTCAAAAACTCAAATCCTTCTTGGAGCTCTTTACCCAAAACAAATTTCGCTCCTTTCTTCCTCGAAGCATTCAACGGTGCAGCGTGTTCAGCAAATTTGGGAATAAATTTAGAATTAATATTCACAATGTCAATAAAACGATAAATGCCTCTTGCATATAACACCATACCACCACGTTCAAACTCACTTAAATCTTGATAACCGGCCATTGTAGCAGCAGTAACCGATCTAGCAACTTTGCCAGACGCTTGTTGTCTTATGTTTTTTGGCTCTCTAGTCTATGTCAATTAGCATATGTGTCTTTGAAAAGAAACCTGATCCAAGAATGAGATTAGTTGCAATAGTATCACATACTAAAAATGGGAAATTCCAAGTCAACACATCAATTTTAATTTTTACAATAGCATAAAGACTTACTGGCAAGTATTGGTCTTAAGCTGTGTCACACTTAAAATTTACGGGTATTGTTCTTTTTTTTAAAAAAAATCGTATCGTAATTTTCGAAAAACTGTTCCTGAAATAAAGCTACGCACAGAACCTGTATCAAACGAGACCATTGATTTCAAGAGAACCTAACTGTGTGCGAAGATATAGCATAAATGACTTGGTTACTGGTTCAATGTTATGACATTTTCTTTTCTTTAAAGGTCCATTTTCCTTACATCTCCTTTTTCTGTAGCTAAAAGAAAGGAATTTATTTTCTACATCATACTCAACAAATTATTTCATAATGCATACTGACTATACTTCTGTATGTAAATTTTAATTTTATTGTAATTTCTGTTTTTGGGGAAATTTACGTTTCGCACAACACTTGCGAAGTAAACATTTAATTAAACGTTTAATTAACCAAGTATATGTACTATTCAAACAAAATATTTATATTAAGCTATACCTCAAAAATCTAACAAAAACTGGAAATACCCTATGATGGGGATAATCATATCTGAAAGTGCAATTACTGTGCACGTAATAAATAAACAAACATAGTGACCGGGCAAGATGTCCACACACAATGACAAACAAAACAAGCAATTAGTTCGCGTATTGAGACAAAAGCTATCACGATGAGTGACTAAAGTAAACACAGTAACGACACAATTAAATAAAATATAAAACAAAGTTGCCTTTCACGATTGCCGTCGAAAGATTGGCTCAAGACACATAACGCAGATATGAACATAAAACGTCGCAAGTACGAAAATCAATTTTTAAAGACGGGTCTGGGAACGTGGTAACAATTGTTTAGATACTAATCACGCGAATAGCTACCATTTGCTTTGTGCCTCTACAAGAAACGCTTAACTGCTTCCAAACATTACGTAACAAATTAAAATTAATTGCGTACTGGGACAACCGTGGCACAGATCATTAGAACGGCAGGATACTGAAATATCGTATTAATGATATTAAAAAATTTAATCAGAGGAACTCTTATACAATTTCTACCATCGGGAATGCTAATAAAAGATAAGTATTCAGAGGATTTGTGACCTTTGCATTTGAAATAAAAAAAATTTATATTGAGACATTAAAACATGACTTCAATAACATTTCTTATAAACCACACAATTATACGAACACAAGACATTATTCAGTTATAAAAACATTTCAATCGATAGTCTCTTCTAGATTCATTAAACAAGATTGAATAATTATAAATTCAGAATTAGAAAATACGGCCCCTCTCATTATTTCTTTAGAGGTAAAACTAAACATTTTAATTTTTATTAAATAGGTTACCTAGTTGAATACAACATTTCAGTAGATAATAAATCACATAATTTACCCTTGAGTTGAAAAATACAGGGTGAGTATAAAAAAATACCTGTAATTTCAAGGTCTATAATATCAAAACCAAACTACTTACAACCTTGATTGACCAATCAAATGAACCGTGAAACTGTAAAGTTTCTTTACCATATCTTCATATATTTTCAATGTGACCACCATGAGCGGCCCGAACGACATCTAAGCGATATTAAAACTCGTTCCACACTCTTGTCAGCATGTCCTGTGTTACGGTTTGGATGGCGTCCGCAATTCTCGTTTTGAGGTCGTCAATGTTAGCCGGCAACGGTGGACAAAACACTTGATCGTTTATGTACCCCCATAAGAAAAAAAAACCGCACGGGGTAAGATCCGGGCTTCTCGGGGGCCGGTGATGAAGAGCCTGGTCACCAACTGCTCCTCGACCAATCCAGCGTTGCGGCAACGTCTCGTTCAGGTATCCGCATACAGCTAGGTGTCAATGGGGTGGCGCTTCAGAAAGGAAACATCAGACCATCCCCTTCACATTGACGTGTCGAATGCGAGCTCCGTTCCCCCTCACCACCTCAAACCTTTTCCCAGCTTTTTCAGACAGATTCCTTGGCAAAGCCTTTGTTGTATACCGAAGTCCCCCGTTACTACACTTGAAATACTTGAACAGGCGTTCAAGGCACGCCTATTGAAAATTGGCCTGGAGTTAAATCATCAGATGCCCTCGGCCGTGTGTACTCCGTCCATATAACAAATTTCTGAATGGAATGCCGTTTACAAAAGAAGAAGCATTTACATGCTGATGATACTAGGAGAATATCGTCGGAACTACAGAGCTGCTGCCCGTGTGTACACAGGGAGATACCTCTCAGCGCTTCCATCACTCGTACAATGTCTTCCAGCGTCTTGCATGTCGCGTGCGCACAACCGGGCTAGTGCAACCGACACGCAACAAACGTCGTCGCATCAGACGACCTGTGAGAGATTAGAGGATTGTTGATGTACTTGCTGCCATGGTAGTTAATCCTCGTGATTCTACACGGAGGATTGCCCGTGACTCAGGATTGTTTCAAAGTATAGTGTGGAGAATCCTCGCTGATAATCGTTTACATCCCTACCATGTACAGCTGCACCAAGAACTTGGGAATAATGACTTGCCTAAGCGAATTGATTTCTGCAACTGGTACCTGAGCAAGGACCGTGCTTTCCATCGCAGCATTTTGTGGACTGATGAGGCCACATTCAAGAGTAATGGTGACGTTACCATACATAATGCCCAATACTGGTCTGCAGTCAACCCACATTGGCTCCGTCAAGTGGATAACACACAACCTTAATACTTGGTTTGGCCTTCTCGGAAATTGTGTCATAGGACCATATTTTTTTGAAGAGTAATTGAATGGTGCAGCTTATGCGAACTGCCTAGAGAATATTTTGTATCAGCTGATCGAAGATGTCTCTCTCGCTCTGCAATTAACACTGCGGCTTCAACAGGATGGCTGTCCTGCTCACATTTCACGCAGAGCTCGGCTAGTTGCTGACATGTTATTCCCCAGACGGTGGATCGGACGAATGGATCCCGTACTTTGGCCACCACGTTCTCCAGACTTATCCAGAAATGACTTCTTTTTGTGGGGGATAATTAAAGACATCGTCTACTGCGTGTGTCCAACAACGAGGGAATGCATGAAAGACAAAATCAGAGCAGAAAGTGGATGTGTCAGCTGTGCTGAGGTCCGCCGAGCAACAGCGAACACCGCGGACGTAAGAAGGACAGCAGAGTCGTGTCTGATACCGGATTGTCAACATTTACAACATTATGAAGAGTGATGTGTGCGAATGAGTGTTCCCAGTTCCCATTTCACAGCAGGTCTCTCACACCATACCGGTATCTACAGTACACCCGATGTCCGTTTGAATGTGCTTAATATAGGTATGCACGCCCGAAAAACCACATGTTTCGTTGATTTTCATTTGATTATAGTAAAACTAAAAATAGTTTTCTTTGTGCGTAAACTATGCACGTCAGAAAACAACTGTCTTAGTAAATGTTTCCTTTTCGTCGATCTATCAAACGATAACATACACGACCCATGTTCCCATTTGCAATTTCAAAGCACACCCCCTGTACCGCTACTTCCGGTATGTTCGTTGGAATGGAATTACTCCCAATCGATTATTCATATAGAGTATAGTAATAACTATTTTTTTTGCGAGCCCCCGGTGTCGTGTTGTTTCCTAGAAAAAGGGGTGATACGGGTACTGTGAATCAACTGCGTTAGGCTGGAATTTACATTTCTTCCAGATGACCACAACGCATGAGAATATGCTTGCTGGAGCAAAAAAATGCCTGGTGCTCTTTTAATTCAGATAAGTTTTGTTAAAAAGTCAATGCGTCAATGCAAACCGTGCCGAGTATTTTTCCTTTTTTCTTTTCTTTCTGTGTTTCTGCATATATACCGTATGCATTCGCGTCCGACGGACGCGCGCGGCGGTTCTCAATAACTTTAATCTGCGCGGCCGTGCGCTTGTAGCGGGGCGCAGAGGACACGTGGACCGCACGCCATTTCGCACGCCGCCTGCGAGATTTATACCAGGGGCTGATTGCGTCCCGGGGAGAGGCAGCTCCAGAATAACCCCGCGCTCGGAGGAGGGACGTGCGTGCGGCCTGCCGGAGGGCTGTTTTTACACCGGCGTGGCAGGAGAGTGGGCTGGTGGGCAGACCCTCTCCCTTGAGTTATTTTCGGAGGGGTGGCGGTGCCGCGAGGGCGGTGGGTCCATTACGGCCGCCTTGCCTCAACCCCCACCCCCCTCGGGCGACCGTGGGCCGTTGTAGCTGTCCGAGGTGATGGCTGGCGGAGCTGCCAGCTTGTCGGCGAGGCTTTTGAACACTGCGCACCGGACACCTCNGGGGGGGGGGGGCGTTAGTAGTATTAAAACCTCGTGGCAATTTTCCCCTCCCACCAACCACCCTCGCGAAATAAACGCCTCGAAAGCGTGGGTGAGATAAAAAGTTTCACCCGCATCAATCCAGGACCAAACACTGCAACACAGCAACGTGATGTATAAAAATCAAGCGCATGAGGGCAATCACGTGGCCATGTTATGACGCGTGCTGCATCCTCTGTTTCAAAATTTAAAAAAAATACACATTAAAAACAGTTTCCACGTGCGGTGGAGGGAGTTGTTTCAAAGCTTCCACCTTCATTGCAGAATCTTTGGAAATACACGTATCACAAAAAATAAATACACTACGTGTTTACGATCTATTTTCGAAATCCTAGCATCCAGACTTGTCCGGAATACAGTTGTCACGACGTTTGGTGTATTGCGGAGAAGCCCTAAAACGTACACAAAAATTACGCAACTTCCAGACTGACATATTCTTAAACATACTAATTGAAAGTCTAGGAAAATTATGCTAGAGACTCAGTTGGGTTTCATGAAAAATTTTCCATCAATAAAGGTCTAGGATCACCGCTCAAAGTCACACATAAACAAAAAGCAGGCAAAAAGTTTATGCATCAACTCATTTCTTTATTCGCAGAGAATATGGGATCTTGATGCGCGAATCACTACCCCCCGTATAGATTTTCTGTGAATTTTTAAATTTCTCTTATCATTATTATTAACAGTTTCTTAGGTTTTAGAGGTCAGTGAGTGAGTGAGTGAAGAGATTTGGACGGTCCTTAATATCGAGGTCTTGAGTCAGGACTTGTGTATAAGACTGCAGATTTTCCAACTATGTGTCGAGGGAGAGTTAATTTTATTTGCTCGTTTCTAATTGAATGTTTTCCTTTCATTCGCACTTGTATCTTCCAGAGAAAGAATGGTACCACGAAATTTGCGTCGGAGAGAAGGAAAAAATACATTTGTTTGTGGTGAATGTTTTACTTCGAATGATAGGTTTCCATAAGCTTATGTGGCTATCTCAATTTTTATTCCTTTTACATAGGAAAATTTACAATATTATTTATTTCAAATGTAAACAAGTTCTTTGTACTCACAGTTTGTATGTTTTTTGGCGATATTATTAAGATACATAATTGTAAACATTGTAGTAATATGGCTAATATTTCAATTTGCAAACTAGAGCAAAACTTGTTTGTAAAATGTTCAGCTCAGAAAATTATGTCCAAACCAATTTTTGCTCATGCAATTTTATTTATGCGAGTAAAACTTAGAAAAATAAATGTTTTATGATCCCATTGCGTTTCTTTGTCGTTATTTATCGTTGTTCTCTGCTGACCTGATTCACCCTATTTAGTAATCCTATTCGCCATTAGTCTCGGGCGAATAGGGTCACGCGCTAAGCTTGATGTATGATCTCGTTACTGAAAAAGCGCTTGGTATTAAATTACTCTATTGGACGCAGATTATAGCTAACAGATCGAAATTTCCACTGACAATATGAGTATTTGTTAAGTTTCGTTTTATGATTAGTAATTTATTGTTTCGAATTTTGTGACCCGATCTAGGCCAACTTACCCTATGTTTATATTACACGAGGAATTGTGTAATACGCATACAACGAAAACTAAATCAGTTTGAGTTGCTTCGACTAAAACATTTCACTTCCAAATGGCCTTGAGACCTAGAACTACATACTTTGCATAAATCGCCTCCAGTAGCACTGCAGACACGCCAGTTAGTTATTACGTGTAACTATGCAGCTACGAGTTATCGTGTTCATTTCATAGATGATCTGGTTTAGTATGAGCTGTTTATCCAGCGGTGAAAAATGTCATGTGTGTATGTAATTTGTGCGAACGTTTACGTCTTCGTTCAGATTTTTGATACCACTGGCCAACGTGAGATGACTCGAATAGTTCTCGGACAAACAAATGCGCTAAATAAACATTTGCTGCCAGGGTAGAGCAGAGAGGGTTGCAGACATATGTAACTCCAAATGGATGGACACCCAGATACCCACTAACATCCTCTGAATTCTGGATGCCCGAAGAAAGAGTGTCCCCTCAGGACACAAAAGCTTTGTCAGGGTTGGAAGACATGGGGAATTCTCGTGCGTCTGAGGTGCTTTTTCTTTCGCTACAAATTGGCTCACCAAGATTTGGCCCAACACAAATACCGGGAAGCTTGCACAATTCCTCGAGAAAGCCCGGAGTTGTAGTCACCGTCAACCAACAGAGAACAACACTTCTGTTCATCAATGCAATTTATTGATTTAAAAGGTATGATACTAACGTAATAGACTCGGAGGTTAAATTATTATTATTGTCTCTTTTTCCTTTCCCGAAATAAGGTGAAAGCAGAATTAAGACATTTGAATCTCAATGCACCTACCAAAAAAAAAAAAAATTTAGGAAAATGCACACAATTATAATTTTAAGCTAAGCGCATTGTTAAGCTTAAAATTATAATTGCCAAAAATTAATTTATTTCAAGTTTTTTTTTTCACAATATTTATATGGTTCCCATATAGCATACCTGTATTACTCTCTAGCACATGTGTGTGGTGTTAGAATTTACGTAAACTGAAAATACGGATATTATTTGATTAAGCATTACTTTTCAAATTTTTGAGTTTTAGAAAGCAATATATCAATAAATGTAACTTCTTAATNACCTAAAAAAAAAAAAAAAAAAAATTTAGGAAAATGCACACAATTATAATTTTAAGCTAAGCGCATTGCTTAGCTTAAAATTATAATTGCCAAAAATTAATTTATTTCAAGTTTTTTTTCACAATATTTATATGGTTCCCATATAGCATACCTGTATTACTGTCTAGCACATGTGTGTGGTGTTAGAATTTACGTAAACTGAAAATACGGATATTACTTGATTAAGCATTACTTTTCAAATTTTTGAGTTTTAGAAAGCAATATATCAATAAATGTAACTTCTTAATTAATTNTTTGATTAAGCATTACTTTTCAAATTTTTGAGTTTTAGAAAGCAATATATCAATAAATGTAACTTCTTAATTAATTAAATTGATGGGCTTTAAAGCGGCTCATTAACGAACGCCACAGTACTACGAATACTTTGCTGTGTGTGCAACATGTTACCGGGTAAAATTACAAAGTTGATTTATAAGGCTCTGCACACATTATCACCAAAACCCTACACAATTCCGGTCTGACGTAGCCACAAGAGCGATGGTGAAATTTCCATCGCGGGTAGATCAAGGCCGATTGTGATCCACGCACACGCCATCTCTGTTTGCGTACAAGTTCTGCACACACGTACCCACATGAGAGAGAAATAGTATGTAATGCTTGTTGTGTTGTTACAACGCAGAAGAAAAAAATATTTGGCTGTGGAAAGTGGGTAATTTTAAAATCAAAACTGATCAAACGTTTTGCTCGGCATATTTGCAATTCAATGTACTGTTGCCGTCACTCGAGTTTGTTTAAGACCAAGCGACAAGCATTTTCTTTCTTAACGAAGCAGATATGGCAGCTCTTCTACGGGCTGTTAACAGTAAGCTGAATGCTTTTGAAAGCCCTCTTTAAGATCTATTTGGATACATATTATGTATTCTTCTACCGTACGTAAAATTAACAATGCCATAGGCCTGTTATGGTTCGGTCAAGTGAAACTGTGAAATCACTAAAACAGCAAATATTTTACAAATTTTAGAATTCTTACACTAACATGCATTCAAAAGACGGAAAGCAAAGGAAATCATTTCAGTATTCACATATGTGTTTCCTGACACTTTCGATTCAATTTATAGATACGGAAGCTTTTCCTCCGTCGTTGCCAACTTAACTGGGCGCATGCTGGTATGTGTGGGTGTGGAAAAATATGCAGTTGTGGGCAGTGACATTTTTAAGAAGTTGATTTCAAAAGTGCACGATTTACCATGAACAGCCAACAGCTTGATGGAGAAGCTCCAGCACAGAATGTACTATAAAAACTATCCTTTCTTTTGGCGGAATTCGCAGTGAAAACATTGAAACTAACAGGACTTTCTCTGTCCACGCTTCCCTGCCTCCAGTTGCACAAGTTCAAGTGAGAATTTATTCAGCTACTGAAAGAAAAATCTGTATTTCCTGTTACGTAGTCATCTGAATGCAGTGCACTGCCTCAATCTAGAATTAATTCAGTGTAGCATATTTAAGGACACAGTGACTGAGATTTATTAATTTACCAATCTCCGTGTCCTACTCTCTAAATATGAATCAGTGATTTGAATCAGTAGAAAAAAATGTAACTGAATTTTCAGTTAATGAGCCGTTGTTTACTGGCGAACCAGTGGACTTCACTGAGTTTTTACTGTGAGACCAGAGAAATTCACTACGAATCAGTGAAAATCATTAGTGAATAACAGCAATTAAATTGATCAGTAGAATTTTACAAATTCGAGTGTACCAGTTCCAACTGATCTGTAGTCAAATTTGCTTATTTGGAGCGGTTTTGACGGTTTTGATTTGAGAGTATAAGGTCTTATTGAAAGTGAAATGCTAAATTCCATTATTACTAAAAGGTTGATTATTGTTTTATACAGGTTACGGTAGGCATTTACGTACATCCGTGTTGGGTTTCTGAAGATCTACTTTTCATTTAACCGGTGTATAAATATAATTCTCTCAGATCATTAAAGTAAGAGTTTTAACACGTGAAAAAAGGATGCGCTAGGAAAAAAAAACCAAGCAGGGCTTTCAAAACCCTTCAGTTAAAAGTTAACGTACCTGATGTTAACACGTTAGTATATCTCTCTGCTGTCATTCACCAATGTGCTAGCAACTTCTTTCAGCTCACCAGCCTAATGGGGGCCACTGTGGCGTAGTGGTAAGACTAATCGCCTCCCACCAAAACGAACCGGGTTCGATTCCCGGCGGGGTCGCTCCCGGAATTTCGCACGCGGGAATTGTGCCAGACGATGCCGCTGGTCGGCGGGTTTTCTCGGGATCTTCCATTTCCCCCGCCCTTGCATTCCAGCGCCGCTCCATACTCGTCTCTTTCAACCATCATCGGCCCTCAATACCCCGATGTTAAGAGCCGCCCATATCTCTCCGTTCCACTCCATGCCGGCCAAACATGCGTGCCTAGATTTGCGTGTTTTAACTACTCTAGCCACTCTCTCGTAAACGAAATCTGCTGTAGCTGAATAACCTTGCGTGGTCTCTCGAAAGTATTGCCAACTGCTTCTATTAACCATGTGAAGTCTTTCAGAGAGACCAAACTCTGATTTCGCGGTTGTAGTACTCTCCGAGTCTTTCCAGAAAGCTGTCGATAAGCCCAACGGTGTTGTGATGTAATCTGTAGATTATTTTATGGCTTACTTTCATAATTGAGTTTAAAAAAATATAACGGATGACAAGAAGTCATTATTTAATTTCTCCGCGTTTCTAGGGATAGTTAGTTACCTGACTCAACGCAAGGGAGCTCTGTGATCACTTATGTGTGTTCGCAGTGGTATAGGGGGTAGGGGGAAGAAAATTAACTACACGCAACACAGCTCCGTCTGTTTCTCAGAGAGTCAAATACTGTTTCTCTCTCTTTCCTGACACACCACATTGATGAAAGGTTATTGTTCTTTTAATTAGGACTCTAAAAGTAATTTTTATACTTTTACACGTTTAGTGTATTATGTGTTTGACAGATAATTGCTATCCTTAAAACTTAGCAAAGTATGAAGAATGTCACATGCTTGTTATATTTCGTTAACAGGGTTTGAAGCTAACCACAGTAGTTGGTTTTTTTTAATCACATGATCCACCACATTTAACTGTTTCGTTTATTAATTAATTAAATTTTTATTACAGATAATATTTGCGCCATGTCGTGATGTCAACCGACCGCCAAAAATCCCCTGCTTTTCTCTCAAAAATCCATCAAAATGCCGTAAAATGAGCAACTTGGTGTCAAGTTTCAAATAAAATAATAAAGGATGACTTGAGACTCTTTGATGTGTGAGTTGGCATCGCACATTCCAAGTTTCAAGAACCTAACTGATGGTTTGCGGACAGCAACATTGGCAAAGTAGGTAACCCAGTTGTAGTCAGCGATGGCACCACCAAAGACGAAGTCGGGATGCTGGTCTCAGGCACGCCGTTTAACGAAAATTTAATATTGATATAATGTAAAAAAAAAAAAATGTAAAATTTACACATACAAATTTTTGGTAATTTTACATTTTGTATTTGTAATTTGTAAAAACAACTACAGTGCATGTAATTTTAATCAAATGTTCTTAATATTCCAAAGAGTATTACAAGTCTTTGGTGAAAATACATTAATGTATGGCTTATTGAACATAAAGTGTGTGTTATTTTTCACATTTTCAAGTATGTGTAAAAACACACCCTTCTTGTAATAAAACATTAAATCGTGTATTTGTACTGCTACATGGTCGTTGTAGTACAAACCCTCAATGTCGGTACAGTTTCACATCTCCCGTTTTGTAATTTTATAATGACTATGTGTGTGTAAACTTGCATTACATTCTGGAGTATCCGTAACTCTGTTAAACTACCAAGTTACAAAACGGAGTAAAATAACGTGAAAATTGTAGAAATACACACAAAGTATGTGAATTGATATTACAAAGTTGTAAAAGAACATTTACTGAAGGCAGAATTGCTTAGTAAACAGTGGAGAATGAACATAAGTCGTGCAGTTACGTTTAAAGTGAATATGTGATTTTACTTTTTTTTTGTCAAAAAAGACACACACATTGGTGAAATTACAATTGCGATGTCTTCGTAAATTTTCTTGCCGTGGAGGAAAAAATACACGAATGTTGCAGTTGATTTTCTGCCACATAGTAATTGTAATTTTACACTATTCTATACAAAATTAGTTGTAACAGGTACATGATATTTTACTAATTTGTAAAATAAATTTACTTGGATGTAGAGTAAAAAAACATTGGCATATGNAGTTGTAACAGGTACATGATATTTTACTAATTTGTAAAATAAATTTACTTGGATGTAGAGTAAAAAAACATTGGCATATGTAGGTGCAAAGTTACACCAACATCAGTGCAGATACTGCTGCCGCGTACATTTAGTTAAAAATTACACCATTTTTTTACACTACAGTATCTCGCTGGTCCTAACATATATTTAAATTTTCAGGCAGACTTTTTACTTTGGTGGGGAAATGTTTGCGTAATTGCGAGCTCGCGTGNCCGAACATATATTTAAATTTTCAGGCAGACTTTTTACTTTGGTGGGGAAATGTTTGCGTAATTGCGAGCTCGCGTGATAATACCCTGCGAAATTTGATGGAAGTTGTAGATAAAGTGACGTACCAGATTTAATTATCTAAACGTCAAGGAAGNCGAAATTTGATGGAAGTTGTAGATAAAGTGACGTACCAGATTTAATTATCTAAACGTCAAGGAAGAGAGAGAGAGAGAGAGAGAGAGAGAGAGAGAGAGAAGGATATCTGCCACCTCTCGCTTCAGACGAAGAGTTGTGTTTTAGGGTGCATTTGGATACATAAATTATCTGCAGAGGGTGAGATGTCACATGAACAACAACTAATCATAAGCGAGCAATGTTACAGCATCGTTAAATCAATAGCACATTCTGGTGGCAGTGGTGGGGGCAAAGCTGTAGTGGGAAAGTTGTGGGGGAAGATGAGAGGGTTGGGGTTCGGGTAAGATGTAAGCTCTCAATTAGTGGGAGAGGACTAGTTGGATGGGTATGGGTCAGCGAACGGAATATAGTAGTGTGGACGGAGGCTTACCGACTTGATAACAAATGAAAAAATAGTGGTGGGGCTCAGTCGTCTGCTGACCATCGTGCTGGAGAATTTGTGCTACGCCATTTTTTACGGAAGTTGAAATTGAAATATATATATACTTTTCTTCATTTTCGAGTTAAAGTCATTTAGGGTAAAGTTAGGGTCGTGGATATCCAAGGTGGATATGTAATTTCTCTCTTATTTTTACTGTAGTTTTGCGATTTTTCTCATGTTTCTCGATTTCTCGACTTCAAGGTCGCCTGGGGTCAAGATCAAGGTCAGCCCCAGTCAAAGTCGAGGAATTCCAAAATGTTGGGTGGTGTTCATAATATAAGCGAATATGGCCATAGTCCCTGCTGGTTCGCTGGGCTTGTCTCGCAGCCTATATATAGTCCACCTTGCTGATATGAGGTCTTTTTGACTCACGCATCGAAGAGTCCCGAGTCAGCCTTGGTTATGTCCAGTGAAAGTCGACACAAAGTTGCTGATTTTGGGGTTATGTAATGTAATTTTGAGAGAAAAGCGGGAAATCTCCGGCGGTTGGGTGACGTCACANTCCAGTGAAAGTCGACACAAAGTTGCTGATTTTGGGGTTATGTAATGTAATTTTGAGAGAAAAGCGGGAAATCTCCGGCGGTTGGGTGACGTCACAATATTGCGCCTGGCTATGACAAGTGCCATTGCGCCAGAACATACATTCCCTATCTACTGACCTCCATGTAAATATGTACCGTTTATCAGCAATATATACATTTTGTGTACACTTGAGCTGCTTGCGAAGTTTGAAAAATAAACCACTTTACAGATGAAACGCCTCACATAGTTAATAATGTAATTGCAATGGATTTATTTTACCATTTTTCTGCTATTCGCAAATGTCAAACATTTTACAATGGCACGAAGGTGTTATCAAGTAAAGCATACAACGATTTGGTAAATNTGCTATTCGCAAATGTCAAACATTTTACAATGGCACGAAGGTGTTATCAAGTAAAGCATACAACGATTTGGTAAATCAGAGAAATTCAGCCACCTTGGGATCAGTAAGCTGCCAATAGCTCCCAGTGTAGAAATTTTCACCTGTTTGTACTGGTGTCTCCATTTTCACTACAACTATTTCACGTGGCCTATTCTATAAATTAGGTTTACTTAAAGGCACCCTTTGCGAGCATATTTACGATACCGACAGCTAAAACTACAGTTAAATGTAATTGTCTGTATGTGGTATTCTGCAAAACATCTCTTTATGACTGTCATTGTGATATCGCGTAGGTTTGGCAACCATGTGGGCTCGGTTCTGAAATCAGTTATCAGCTTTCTCAGTTATATATATATATATATGTGTGTGTTTTGTTATTACATAGTGCCTTATGTCACATGTTACTTTAATATTGCAAAGTTTTCAAATAAATTAAAATGTTTGTTTCTTTAAAAATTTTTGAATAACAAATAAATATAATAATTTCTCCCTACGGTACAAGTTTTCAGGAGTTTCCTTATTCATTTTCTGCATCACGTGATATCAGCATTAAACTCATGGTCAAGTCTATTGTCTGTGGCTTGAATACATTACAACGAATGGTAAGAGAATACCATTACTGAGAAATTATACATATTTATATACAAGATAGTCCACCTAACGTGTGGACACCCCCAAAATTTCCGCAACAGTTTCATATAGCGAAATGCTGTTTTCGCTAAATTANAGTCCACCTAACGTGTGGACACCCCCAAAATTTCCGCAACAGTTTCATATAGCGAAATGCTGTTTTCGCTAAATTAAATATCGTATGCGGGCAAGTAATTTGCCGCAAAATGACTATTCGTAACACGTGTATGCGAGAAATATGTAGTAAAACCACATATGTTTTTCCCCCTGGAAACATGCGTTTATTTCAAAGGCATCTGAAAGTACGTGCAAAGAGGAATTCAGTGATATAGCATATTCAATGGAAATTAACACAGAAACGCTAAGAAATAATGTGCAAATATGATTAGGTTAGGTGGGCCGGTAACATGGGGCAGTGGACCTGTACTCACAGCTGTAAGCAAGCAACACGCGCCGTGAGTCATCCTGGCGGGACCGCTTCNACATGGGGCAGTGGACCTGTACTCACAGCTGTAAGCAAGCAACACGCGCCGTGAGTCATCCTGGCGGGACCGCTTCATTATAGCAGCGCAGTACCATTCCCCGTAGTCTGCTATGGTAAGTTGTATTGCAGTGTGTGGCTGCATGTACTTAATGAAGTTCAAGAATGGGGAAAAACTGGAAACACTACATATTTATGGCAAGCGTGGCAGAAGTGCCAAGCAAGCCGTTCTAATGTATGGTGAAAGGTATCCTAATCGGACGCCCAT
Source organism: Clitarchus hookeri (assembly GCA_002778355.1). NCBI lineage: Eukaryota > Metazoa > Arthropoda > Insecta > Phasmatodea > Phasmatidae > Clitarchus > Clitarchus hookeri. The sequence goes on along the minus strand of NQII01002698.1, from coordinate 204,839 downwards.
CTCACGGCAAACGATACGAAGAATTTGCACATGTCTCTTGTTACGAGGTGATAGGAATTCCACAACATGAGTGCGACGAAGGACTGCTTCGGGCGAGACGCATCAACACGATGTGTTGGCACGTGTAGATTCAAACCCTCACATGGGTACGCGAGAACTTTCCAGGTTCGTAGGAATAAGTAAAACAAGTGTATTACGGATACTGCGCCAATATAATTTCCATCCATATCACGTGGCTCTTCATCAGGCAGTACATGAAGGTGATTCCCAGCAGCGAGTTCAGTTTTGTAGATTTGTTCTGATATCTGTAAGAGATGAGAGCAATTCTTTAAAGAACATACTATTTACCGATAAAGCGATCTTCACAAACCATGGACGCGTAAATTTACGAAATATGCACTACCGGGCGACGGAGAATCCGCGTTGGGTCGGGAATGTGGATCACCAGCGACAGTGAAAAGTGAACTTGTGGCGTGGAATCGTTGGAGACCACGCCATAGGGCAATAAAACATTAAAGGGACAATAACAAGCTGTATGTACACCCATTCCCTCGGAGAGACCTTACCGGCACTTCTGGAAGACATACCACTCGACATATGTCGTGATATGTGGTTTCAGCATGATGGTTGTCCTGCGCATTTTGTTTTGGTGGCGAGGCAAGTGTTAAATGAAACGTTTCCAAACCGGTGGTTAGGGCGTGGTGGTGATGTAAGATGACCAGCTTGATCCACCGACCTCACACCTCTTGATTTTTTCCTGTGTGGAACACTGAAAGATAGTGTGTACAACGCTGTTCCTACGACACCAGGAGACAACAGCAGGAATGCATTGTGGCAGCTTGCAGAGGTATTATGCTAGAAACATTTCAGGCCACTCGTCTCTCACTACAAGTGCGTTTACAGATGTGTATTGCTGATGATGTTTATCACATCGAGCACATGCTCTGAAAAGACCCAACGTGAAGCTTTCAAGTATAAATGTGATCTTTATTACTAAGCATGAGGATGAGATTGCATTTCTCCTTTCAATGGTTTGTTCGATTTTTGTTGTGCATATGTACTCACTCATTACTCAGTAAAGTTAATGACTAGAAATAAGTATCTTGAATTATGTTCGTATCTGAATATAATGTAATGAACTGGTATCAGACTTTCATTCCCATGGCCCGTCTTCCCTCTGCTGCGGTGCTCTCCTTTCCAATACGCATTCCGTGCCTCTTGCCCCATTAAGGTAAGTACTATTGCTATAAGGAAGTGGTTCCGCCAGGATGATGGTGCGTGTGGCTCTTACAGCTGTGAGTACAAGTCCACTGCCCCACGCTACCCACCCACTTAACTTCAACATATTTTCATATTATTTCTTGGTATTTTTGTGGTACTTTCCATTGCATATGCTATATCACTTAATTCCTCTTTGCACGTACTTTCATATGCCTTTGAAATAAATGTATGTTTTCAGGGGAAACATCATATGTGGTTTAACTATTTATGTTCATATAGGTGTTACGAATAGTCACTTTGCGGCAAATTACTTGCTCGCATAAGTAATTTCATTTAGCGAAAACATCATCTCTTAATCTTAAACTGTACCGGAAATTTTGGGGGCATCCACATTAGGCGGACCATCCTGTATATGCATACATATATATATATATGTATATACCAGATGCCGTATATTTGTGTAAAAACATATAAAATCGAACATTAACTCTTCTCCGGGGCATTTTATTTATTAACTAATATTTTCTCTGGAGTGTTTGCTAGAAATAATATCACTTTGTCGGTCATTTTATTTCCTCTGTCGTTCACAGAAACATCTTATTGGCCTGCCTATATATAAAGACAATCACTGGGTATCCTAAAGATCTCCATGGCGACATTTTGATTTACAAAATACCACGTCGCCTCATGTAGTAGTTACTCAATAACTGTCTCTGTATAAAGGAAATAAAAAGTTAGCGAGTAGGGCGTTAGGTTTGGAATGAAAGAACGACCCGTTCCCTAAAGATTATCATTTTACAGCATGCCTATCTTATTTTATGGTGGTAGCGAAATGGCCAAGTTCGCAGGTTCCAGACGACAACACGAAGGAGCAGCCTACGAGAGATCGACCTGTGGTCCCGCTGGACGCAGTGTAATTACCGTATCGCGTCCGAGCAAACACTGATTGCCGCGGATAGCATGCTGTTTGTTTTCTCTTCGGTCCCCGGGCGCCCCACCACACCATCATGCTGTCAGCCCTCCCCCCAAGGGCGACCTTCCAAGCTAATTGTGTGCCCCAGCNACGCTGTCAGGCCTCCCCCCAAGGGCGATCATCCAAGCTAATTGTGTGCCCCAGCTTTCAATCTGTTGACTGCAGCACTTAATTGTGTTTGCTGCAATTAACCATCGGTCCAAAATTAGGGCCGCGGCTGGCAAACAACCCAACATCGCGTTGCCACACCTGGTACCGTGAGCCAGAAGCTGAGGGATGGAGAGAATCAGTGAGCTATGGCACTGGCTTCGCGTGACAGCAGTAACCCATTAGAAGCAGGGTGGTTGCAACACGGTGGACCCACATTTGAGAAAATCGTGGTAAGATTCCCTACTCAAGCAACCTTACCTCGGTTTTCCACGGTTTTAGGATATAGCTCCATGAAACTGTCGAAATTATTTCTTGACACAGGCCATGGTTGAGTCTTTCCTCGCACCTGGTTGACCGGGTCGCTTTTCCGTTCCATAAAGATCCTGCTGTTGGTGAGATGTCGAGCGACACGCACTCGTAAAAGTGGACATGGAATGTAAGAGTATACATAAGTGATAACTGCTGTGCCACGTCAACATGCCCCGGGACCGAGTCACCATTACTTTCTAAACATTGAAAAGAAGCCATAACCTTCAAATGGCATGATAATAAAAATACACCTAGATGGGCCACCCCTCTGACTTTCCAGTCCTCTGTGTGAAGTGGAGTACACGGCTTGTCATGCAATGGCAGTGTATGTGAAGATAGAAGACATAAGCACAGCATACTAGCAAATAATGGGTGAAGTACGCATACATCCTCAATAGTCCGACCTAGATTACATTACCAAATCTGACTGGAGTAAGCTTTTGTCCCACACCTTGGATTGCGTTTGGAGGAGTTTGACGACTGTTACACTGCTCAGCCTGAAACCAATAATCATGATAATGACATTTGAGTGTCGCCTATTTTGTGACGGCTACCATCCACATGCACCTGGGGTGGTAATGCCATCTTTGTACGAGAGCCCTGTGGTGTAAGATGACATCTTCCCAGACGTTGAATGTATGTTGACTAGTCATTCTGATGATGAATTGCATGGAAGTATGCGAATGTAATGCAGTATTTGCTCTGACTGATCAACCACTGAACAGCCAGGCTGCTTGTGCTGTATATCATGGTTGTCAGGTGTGTCTGTGCTAGTTTTCAACAGTGCCGGTGTACAAGATAGCATCGATACTGAAGTATGTCATTGATTGAGGCGGGATGACCGGTGTGAGACCGTGACTGCAGTTAGCTTGGGCTGGTCGTTGATTGGCGGAAATGGGTATAAGGGAGCATCCCCAGGAATAGCCTGGGGTTTTAAGCTTGGACCCTCCGACGCGCTGCTAGAAAGAGCTGCCCATAGACGCCGGGCCTGTCTCCTGGTAATCGGTAGTAGAAGTGGGTTGCTATGAATCCAGTTAATGTTCTGATGTGCATGACGTGAAAAACTGGACAAAGGTGATTGTGGCGAAGGTGATACTGTACAGTTATTATGCAAGAACCGGCTAGATGTGAATTGNGAATGGGGGCCACAAGGGAACGCGCATCATAATGTAGACTGGTTGTCAGAGAAAGCATTCAAAAGCAGGGTGTAACGATTCACGATAATCTTGTGTTGACTCTTCCACATTGCCTCTCTCTGGTGACTAATATTATCCCCAACCATAACCACGTCACCAATAATTGATAGGAAACATGCAAATTAGGACTAATAGAGGATGGAAGGAGAAGTGTGACATGTATGATGGAGGTGGCAAAAACCATGGTGTGGCAGGATTGGGAGTTGATATTAGAACATCGGCTTTGAAACAAACATTCCTAGTTGGCGCGGAATGATTAGAAATACGGACTTCCTGTAAGAAGGCAGGCTGATTTTGAGATTAAGATAATCTGGATGGATTGACTAGGCGGTGTTTCTCGGGGAAGTCGATAGGCCAAATACGTTTGTGCAGGATCTCTTTTTAAAATGGTTACACGAAGTAAAGCAGTGTTCCTATACATCCCATTGGAGTTTGGTTCTGGGAGGGATAGTGACGAGTCCAGACCTGGCTTCTACCGGAAAACATTGTCTCTCGAGTGACAATGTGGCAGAAAATTAGTTGAGGATTGAGGTTATCCGATCCTTTTTCTTTCGGGGGTCGTTAATGTCGGGTTGTAATGCTCCATGAGAGTTCGGACACAGCCATCCGAGGATAAGCAACCTTAGGACAGCGACCCGGAAACGGCTTTGTGCTTAGTATCGTACAGTATCTCTTCAGTGAATATGAGTTAAATAATCCCAATGTTTCCCCACTCTAGAATTCCGTCGCTGCTCCAAATACATTCCACTTTAAAAGGACAAGTCATTCAAATTCTTCAATGATTTCGGTTGAATTCTTGTACTCGATCGTAAGTCAGTTCAAATTCAATTGTCTCCTTGTAGTGTATTATCATTGGGCTTTAAACCTTTCCTGCCTTTAATTATCTTATCATGTCCAAATAAGGAAGTGTTTCCACTGTAGCAACCCAGCTGAGTTTTGACATAATTTGTAGTGTACTGAAAATGTATCAAAAAATACTGTTTTTAAATATGTTTGTATTTTTGAACTTTTATTCATAAGTTCGAAATTGTGTATCTTGTTAGTCGCCAGATATTTCAGTTTTGTACGAAAGACTCAAGTTACATTGTGTTTAAAATTAAAATGATATCATTAGTTACATTCTGCGTGGGTGTTTCAATATTCCGTTCAGACATGAAACTTCAGTGATGCATGTCTTCTTCTAGCAAGACCGTACTCTCAAAATCCAAGTCATGTTTTCTGGTTCAATATTATCAATATATAATAATATAATATACAGTGAAGTTAAGCATTATTGTATTCACATCATTCTAACTACAGGATTACTGATCTTATTCGTGATATTATGAAATTCTCGTTATATGCAATTGCATACCTTGATCATATTGTGCTTAACGACGCCCCCGCATACATGTGCACAGAGCTCCAAACCCGCAAAATTAAAAAAAGGAAAAAATGCTGCGCTGTCCGAAACTGCATTCATTTGACGAAAACTGAGCGGAATCTATGAAATTTAATTAAACGTATAAATTAAACTTACTTTATTGTTCTGACGTGCGCCAGTACTACAATCATGATCAGAATACAAAGCGAAAAGAATTGTGAATAAATAGTTTTTTGTTACGCGCTCGCTGCTTTGTCCCCCGCGAGAAGGTGGGAGCGAAGGACAGGGCAGTTACACGATAGCGGCGGCGAATCATAAGGGTTGTTTGGAAGGTCATGCGAGCGATAATCCAAGACGTGCATAGATTGTTACGAAGAGCATACCTCCACATTAATCCCTTTGCGGCACGCGCTCCTGGCCTTCGGCAGATTTGATTTCTGAGTTCATCTGAAGAATTGTCTGTTGTTTGCAGCACTATTTTCTCTCAGCGTGACTCGGGGTGCGTCGAACTTTACAGGTCAAGGCCAGCGCCTATAAAAGTGCTACGGGCATCCGGGCCTGGAGTAGATGAGTGTATGGGTGGCTGGAGTTTTAGTAATAGACGACGAGCGAAACGAGCGAGAGAAGTGATCAGTGGGAGGAAGATCTGCGACTGCGAGTATCGGCGCAGTGAAGAGTGCGACTGGCTGGCTGGACTATTGGGCTGGGTGCGTGAGTGAAAGACATAACAAATGATGGCAACAGACAGAATGAAAGTGTGTTGATGATAAATATGAGTTAATTGACTATAACCAAACAGAGACATTAAGAAAGACGATAATTAGAGTAAAAATAGACATTAAATATTACACTCACTGAGAAATAAAAAGGANTGAATATGAGTTAATTGACTATAACCAAACAGAGACATTAAGAAAGACGATAATTAGAGTAAAAATTGACATTAAATATTACACTCACTGAGAAATAAAAAGGAGTAATAGTGTAGAAAGATAGATTAATGCTGTAAGTAACNGGACTATTGGGCTGGGTGCGTGAGTGAAAGACATAACAAATGATGGCAACAGACAGAATGAAAGTGTGTTGATGATAAATATGAGTTAATTGACTATAACCAAACAGAGACATTAAGAAAGACGATAATTAGAGTAAAAATAGACATTAAATATTACACTCACTGAGAAATAAAAAGGAGTAATAGTGTAGAAAGATAGATTAATGCTGTAAGTAACNTGACATTAAATATTACACTCACTGAGAAATAAAAAGGAGTAATAGTGTAGAAAGATAGATTAATGCTGTAAGTAACAGCTTTGGGAATAACTTAAAAATAAAATTTAGTTATTTTGATTTTATTTAAACCCCCATCCCTCGCGAACTCAGATACGCCTCTCTGGTGTCTTCTAACAATATAATGGTATAGTCCATTCACCGTTACTTCCAAATTTTTCGAAGACCTGCTAAAGTTCTACTTCCTGTATATTCCTCCGCCTAATGCACATGAAGCTTAACAGAGTCTAGAAAAGTATACCAAAAAGGACAGTGCACCTCAATCGTGTGTACTCAAGTGTAATTGTATCTTACATTAGAACTGTTTCTTAATAGGCATTGCCAACATACATATTTTCTCCCTGTTTTCAGTTATATTAATTATAAATGTAATATATTACCATTCATAAATAAAATATAATTAATAGTTAAATTTCATAAAAAACAAGATATTTTTATTTTAATACATGTAATAAACGATTGTGATAAATTCATGAATAAACCGTGAATAGACAGTAGGGAAATTTTTTGGTGTCATTATTTTAACAGTGGTAATTAATTATTGTTGCCACTTGAAAGGCTTCTTCTGTGGTGGCAGTGGAGCCGCACATGTTCTGTCGCATGGCGATGACATCACAACGCCACCGCTGTGGAAACGCGTGTCTGGCCTTGCGGGTCTCAGACGAGGGAAAGGGGCCCGCTGTCTCCGCACGGCTGAGCTTTCCTCCCCCGGCAAAGCCCTCTGGCCTGGAGGCCCCGGGGTTATCGTGACTGGAGACGGTTAGCGTGCGGGAGGGGGGGACATCACAAGCGACAGCCCAGCACAGCATTGCTACTGCGGGGCACGTCGGGCTCATTGCCGGGCCCCGAGTTGAATACTAACCCCCCGACAGTAGGGGCTCTCTCGCCCGCGGACGTCAAAACGCTAAACCCCCTCCCCCACCACCCCTCCCGCTCAGGGGGAGCTTCGGCGTCAGACGTCGGACACGTACGACCCTCCTCCTGCCCGTGATATCTGTGTTCACTTCGTTTACTCCTTTCTGGCCGCGTTTCCCCGACGCCGACCCGCTGCCGCGCATCAGTCTCTCCAGATAACCCCCGCTGTGTTCCACCCCTCGCACAGCCNGCCGCGCATCAGTCAAAGAGGGGGCGTCTCTCCAGATAACCCCCGCTGTGTTCCACCCCTCGCACAGCCCGGTAACGAACCTCCCTTGAGAAGATCCAACGTTCATCCTAAAACAACTCAATGCTTTAATCACGCCTGGTTTGCAGTTGTCCATCGAACTCGTTTGCAAGCTGGGTTGCGGTGGTGTAGTGGTTAGACTACTCGCCTCTCACCTAGGCGAACCGGGTTTCCGCATGTGGGAACCGCGCCGGACTATGCCACTTATCGGCGGGTTATCTCGTGGATCTCCCGTTTCCCTCGTCCCCTCGTTCCGGCGCTGCTCAATTCTCACCTCTTTTCGCCATCATCGGCTTTCAAGACCAAGATGTTAAGAGTCGGCCAAATCTCTTCATTCACACACTTTTCTAAGCCTTGCATGGGCCCGACAATTTTTTTTTGTTCGCCTTCGAGGCATGGCAATAAGGGCGACAATAGCACGTGCACCCAGCGCCCCATCGCTCATAAGCTCAAGACGCTAAGCGAGCGAGAAATGCTTCCGTGGCTACGCTTAGATATTTAACAGTGGGACTTTATTACACGCGATGAAAGACCATAGATATAACTACGACGGCATTGTTTTATTTTCTTCCTACGTCTTAAGGTAACTGCGTAGGCAAGCTCTAAGAAATGCGTTTACGATTTTTTAAATCTTTTTTAATGCACTTAATATGGTAAAATCAAAATCATACTGCCTTAGATAATTAGTTTTGATCTTTCCTGGCAAAAAAATCGCATCCCCAGGAAATATATTTCCTGAGATACGCGCAAACAACGAACGCGCAGGAAATATGTCGGGGCCACTGACGTCTAAGACTGCGCTGCAACTGAAATAACCAAAACCACAACCGTACACATACCGGAGACAAGATGTCCTTGCTACAAAAGTCGGACGTCTCCGTCTCTTGTCACATCAGGTTTCACTTCCAAGCTAGGACTTTCAAGGAAAGAGTTTTTCCTGATGTTATTTGATTTGTAACATAAATAACTTTTCCATGCAACCTCATTCTTATAAATATTTCGTTATTAAATATTCTTCATTTTTGCTTATACAGTATGCAAATTTTTATTTTTCAATTCCCACATCAACAAATATGAAACAGGAGACATTAACACAGGTTCTCAGGTCCTTCTATTGCCTATCTTTCTGAATAGGATTATACTGATTAGTACATATCCAAATGTGCTAGAAATGAAGGTCTTGATACACATGAAATAACTATTTTTAATTCCTTGATTAACCTACAATGGCATAAAACCACTCATCTATTATTTACAAAATACAATATCTTATCCTTGCTGCTAGCACGTATTATTCCCATCAATGAGCGCAGCTTGTATGCCAATCTCAATTATAATTAAAGTCCTTAACACTGTCTTTACAGTAGCGACAGAGGATACTAGTTACACTAATACGATCGAAATGTCCACTGCCATGTACATGCATGCATCATTCAAAATGTCCGCGACTCACGTATCAAGTCCCACTTTCTTGACAGTCTCTGCCTCCACTTTGCTGTCTCGATGGTCGTACACCGNCCCGCGACTCACGTATCAAGTCCCACTTTCTTGACAGTCTCTGCCTCCACTTTGCTGTCTCGATGGTCGTACACCGCACTCGCTAGTCACTGCGTCGTCGCCAATCGTCCCGATGATCCCGCACACCAGGCACTAGTGATCATTCAAGACAGCTGACGCAGATGCATAGCGTGGCTTATATAGCTGAGGTAACCTGGCTCAGAAGGTTTCTCGCACCTCGAGTCGCGCCGAGGGAGGTGACGACCAGAAAATTCATGCAGTGGCTCCCACGTCGGTCATTCTTCTATAGACGGGAGTGACGTCAGTTCTGTTAGCGTTATAGCGGGACCGTGTGGTGGCTCCGCTTCCACTCTCCCGGGTAAAGATGACGTCATACTGGGTAGAACTGCCCTAGGAATGCGCGAGTGGGGAGGGGAATACACAAAGGAGAAGAAGCATAACGTAGCAATACTTTTAGGCACTTTATTTGACTTGTATAATAATTGTGACTGGCTTCGCATAATTTCTCGCAAAGAAAGTAAACACTTCACCTTGCAATGATACTTTGCGTTGGAAATGTTTATGGCTAATNGCGCCCCATCGCTCATAAGCTCAAGACGCTAAGCGAGCGAGAAATGCTTCCGTGGCTACGCTTAGATATTTAACAGCGGGACTTTATTACACGCGATGAAAGACCATAGATATAACTACGACGGCATTGTTTTATTTTCTTCCTGCGTCTTANCGGGACTTTATTACACGCGATGAAAGACCATAGATATAACTACGACGGCATTGTTTTATTTTCTTCCTGCGTCTTAAGGTAACTGCGTAGGCAAGCTCTAAGAAATGCGTTTACGATTTTTTAAATCTTTTTTAATGCACTTAATATGGTAAAATCAAAATCATACTGCCTTAGATAATTAGTTTTGATCTTTCCTGGCAAAAAAATCGCATCCCCAGGAAATATATTTCCTGAGATACGCGCAAACAACGAACGCGCAGGAAATATGTCGGGGCCACTGACGTCTAAGACTGCGCTGCAACTGAAATAACCAAAACCACAACCGTACACATACCGGAGACAAGATGTCCTTGCTACAAAAGTCGGACGTNGCTGCAACTGAAATAACCAAAACCACAACCGTACACATACCGGAGACAAGATGTCCTTGCTACAAAAGTCGGACGTGTCCGTCTCTTGTCACATCAGGTTTCACTTCCAAGCTAGGACTTTCAAGGAAAGGGTTTTTCCTGATGTTATTTTATTTGTCACGTAAATAACTTTTCCACGCAACCTTATTCTTATAAATATCGTTGTTAAATATTCTTCATTTTCGCTTATATCGTATGCAAATTTCAATTTTTCAATTCACACATCAACAAATATGAAAAAGGAGACATTAACCCAGGTTCTCAGGTCCTTCTATTGCCTATCTTTCTGAATAGGAATATACTGATTAGTACATATCCAAATATGTTATAAATAAAGGTCTTGATACAAACGAAATAACTATTTTTAATCCCTTGAATAACTTACAATGGCATAAAAACCACTCATCTATTATTTACAAAATGCAATATCTTATCCTTGCTACTAGCACTTATTGTTCCCATGAATGAGCGCAATTTGTATGCCAATCTCAATTATAATTAAAGTCCTTAATACTGTATTTACAGTAGCCACAGAGGATACTAGTTACACTAATACGATCGAAATGTCCACTGCCATGTACATGCATGCATCATTCAAAAGGCCCGCGACTCACGTATCAAGTCCCACTTTCTTGACAGTCTCTGCCTCCACTTTGCTGTCTCGATGGTCGTACACCGCACTCGCTAGTCACTGCGTCGTCGCCAATCGTCCCGATGATCCCGCACACCAGGCACTAGTGATCATTCAAGACAGCTGACGCAGATGCATAGCGTGGCTTATATAGCTGAGGTAACCTGGCTCAGAAGGTTTCTCGCACCTCGAGTCGCGCCGAGGGAGGTGACGACCAGAAAATTCATGCAGTGGCTCCCACGTCGGTCATTCTTCTATAGACGGGAGTGACGTCAGTTCTGTTAGCGTTATAGCGGGACCGTGTGGTGGCTCCGCTTCCTCTCTCCCGGGTAAAGATGACGACATACTGGGTAGAACTGCCCTAGGAATGCGCGAGTGGGGAGGGGAATACACAAAGGAGAAGCAGCATAACGTTGCAATACTTTAAGGCACTTTATTTGACTTGTATAATAATTGTGACTGGCTACGCATAATTTCTCGCAAAGAAAGTAAACACTTCACCTTGCAATGATACTTTGCGTTGGAAATGTTTATGGCTAATNACGCATAATTTCTCGCAAAGAAAGTAAACACTTCACCTTGCAATGATACTTTGCGTTGGAAATGTTTATGGCTAATTTGATGCGTTATCGTATAAAGCACGTATTCGTAAAAGTTGTTAATCTCTAACTTTTATTCGAACGGTTCTGGTAAATTTAATAATAGCACTGAATTTAGTTGCTTCATTGTTTCCATGGGTATCTTTACATAAGCCTAATGCAAAGATTTATTTTGACCTAGACCCAATAACCATTATCCATGAAATAATCAAGCGATGGTATGACATTGTAATAAACCTATTATTTCCCCAACTCCTTCTCTAATACATATTGAACCCCTTTCAGATTGTAATTACTTTAATCATCAAATTTTTGGTGAGACTTTAAGAGCTGGAACTGCTTTTGGTGTTTCGTAGCTAGAATAGCAGTTAGTGCTCCGGTAGTTTTTTTGTTCATAATAAGTTATGGCAAACCTTTTTTTAACAAACATTTATGAATCCATCTATATGCTTGATATTGAGAGTAAATTTCTGTTTCAGTCTGTTTTCCTCTGCATTAAAATTTTTTTNATGAATCCATCTATATGCTTGATATTGAGAGTAAATTTCTGTTTCAGTCTGTTTTCCTCTGCATTAAAATTTTTTTTACTATTTACATCAATGATAACGTAGCCGTCATCAATTACCAGACATTGTAAGCATGTAACAATTGATATAATTTTTACACTAAGCATTTTGTGAGAAAAGGAAATCTTACAGACGGAACCAATATATATATATATATATTTATATTTATATATATAGCCAATTAAAAGCGAGGAAAGAGCCGGACATGGCGTGTTTCAATGAACTATCCCAGTATTCAACTGGAGTGATGTTGGAACATCACGGAAAACCGAAATCATGATAGCTGCAACAGGAATCGAAGCCGGGTATACACGAACGTAAGTCCAGTATATGACGACTGCGCCATTTCCTTGCTAGATTATGTAACGAAATTATATTAAAGACTTCTTCTTACGCCCATTCTGCTGAAGTGCGTTGGATGCAGGTAGACACGTTTGTTCATTGGCATGGTCTCCCAACTCTTTTTTAAATCTGGAGAGAAACAACTGGTTGTTCCCGTGTAGTTAATGCAAATTCGGCACTAACGCCGCTTTAAAATTTTGTAATTAACTAAACGGCCTTGTAAACGTTTAATATAGCGAGTAAATGTGCTCACAGATTTCATGGACTGCCCTGATATCTAGCCACAAATGCTCATCTGAAAGTACCGTGACATATCAATCCCAATTAAAGGTATTCATTCATTTTGAAAAAAAAAAAAAAAAAATTTCCTTAAATTTGTAAATTTATGACTACTTTTGGCCAATTCTCTAATCCTTCTGTTATATTTAATGTTTTACAGCAGTATATCTAGTTGACAGTGTATAAAGTATGAGAGTAAAATTATGATGTTTTTGGCATCAATTGTGCCTTTTTAGAGCATTATGAGATCATAGAACATTTTGGACATTATTTTCCGGACTACCTGCTATTTTTTTCTTATGTACTTAGAGCTCGTTGATTTTATACTCTCTACAATTGGCCCTTTATTTCTCCACAGTTAGAACATTGTCTATATTGTTGAAATGTTTCCCTTAATTTAACCTCCTTCTGCGATTCACTGGACTTTCATGTAACTAAACTTAAGATGCTCCAAGTTAAGTAACAGAATTTACATCAAATTCCTTAGTCGAGTTGCTCGTTAAGAATAACTATTTTTATTAAATATTTTTGCTAATAACGAATGTATTTCATTTAAAAATGTTTTCTCAGTTACAGGCTTCTTGAAACTTATAGCTCACNAGTTACGCTGCATAATTACGAGGAATACCGACGCAAAAATGTTTTCTCAGTTACAGGCTTCTTGAAACTTATAGCTCACTGTAATTTTCGCTAGGTTTTCCTGTGATTTGCTATTCGTTGACAGTGTAGTATTGGTTCCTTAAGCTGGCTTGTTTAACGAGATCAATATTATTCGTATTTTTACCTTCTCGTGTTTCCGGAACGAGAATTAGCTTTAGGGGATGTGTTAAGACATTTCCTTGCCCGGTTTAGTAAGGCGAAAAAACAAAATTTTACGGACATTTTTTTCTAATTGTCACCAACTTCGATTGCTTTATTATGTCTGATAGAAATACGTCACGGTTTAGGGCGAGTTTTCTCCCCCTCCATACTGTTGTGGAAGGCGACGACCGAAAATCGTTTCAAGCATATTTGCAGGCTTTGTCAGTGGAGTCCGCTAAAAGCCCGTAAGTGAGGTGGAGTGCGGGTATAAACGATCTGACCGCAATCCGATTTGCATGCTCCCTAAATTGCCGCTGCGGTGCCTAATGGAGAGCAGAGGCATGTGGCAGGCCAGGCGGGAATTCGGCCGCTCTCGCCCCCTTGCCCCTTGCACGGTCGGCCGCCCGCACAACACTGCCACCCGCCAAACGCCGGCACTAGGCGCGCGCAGCCGGTCTGATTGGGGTCGAGACACCTGATTAGAGGGCCGGGCCGGCCGCCAATCGCAGTGCGCGCGACCCGAGGCGAGGCCTCGGTAGTCCTCCTGCGAGTCGCTTCACAAAGCCGCGCGCGGGAAGAAAAGCGGTGCTTCAAGAGCACAGCACTGAACGCCTCACGTGCCGACGAACAGTCCCGAGACTCTTAAACGGTCGATTCGCATTGAAGTCAGGAATGGGCTCGTTTCGTTTACTTCTTGTCAACTCTATGGCTAATATTTATTTTGAAAAACTCTTATCTGTTATCAAATCAAAGTTAACAACAGCTCGTAATTAATAAGTCGTAATGCAGTGCTTGTTGTGGCTCAGCAACCATCAGCACACTTGCACACATTTAGAGCGCGTTTTCAGGTGCGAGCAGCTTAGCAAAGCACATGTTCTCTAGCCCAGTAGTTTTTACGACTTATATTTCCTGCACTGCTTACTTCTCTGAGATTTCCCCATTGTTCTCCTCTCGCCTCTAGCTGCTTGTCCCTGTTTACTTATTTAGTTTTGTTTGAATGCAAATACTGCATGTAGACAGCGTGGGAGTCTTTAACGTTAGGCGGGAACCTTGTTCCAGGGTTTAGCCAATTCTATGGTCCGACCATCAGCAAGAATCAGAATTCGACCGTCCCTTTTTTAACAGGTTGCACAATAGTAGCACGATTATGTCCCTCCGGATTCAAGGACATCGGGAGCGGGGTCTAGAGCCATCTGCCATGTTGGATTTCGTCACACCTCACAGATAAAAATTTAGGGTTTTACCAAAAAATCACTTTATAATTTAGTGATTTTCTAAAAAAAAAAAAAAAAAAAAAAAAAAAAAAAAAAAAAAAAAGGGATAATATATCTATCCAGTCCTCAAATGAGCAAAACTGATTCAAGGCTCCTCCGTTTATGAGCCATGTATTACTCAAGCCAGTAAAGTGGATTCCAGGGTCTGAGCCAGGTTCAGGAGATAAGGTGGATCGGATCAGTGGTCATTGTCCCCTCGCCAAGCCCTCATTCTGCACCCTNCAAGCCACCGCACCCCACTCCTTCCTTCCACAACGCCACCCCAAAACCCTAACCTACACCACCATAACCTATCCCCTCACGACCCACCCCGCACCATCTCCCTTTCACCAAACACTCACCTTCTTCCACCACCCTTCCTCAACCCACTCCTCAACCTTCAGACATCCCACTCCAAACCCCTCACCACCCCTCACCATTGCCCTTGCGATCGTAAAAAACGGGGAAGGAAAGGGGGAATTCCTAAATTACATTAAAAATTATAATTTTAAAATTCCTAAAAAATTAATAGAAACCGTCTAAGATAATTTAATAAACATCGGAAAAACCAGAAAATATATTTTAAATATTACTTTTTCCAAAAAAATATTTTTAAGGGTTTTATGCAGTGTTTGTCGCCTGTAATTCATCCCCTCAGGACTCGATTCTCAAACTATAGAGCACACAGTCCCTCCTGATAGGGTGACCAGCAGACGACTTAACCGCCACTTCTATATTTCATTGGCAATATAGCAGGTCTGTCTATAAACTCCCGCACCAAATAATCATTGGCTTCACATAACGAATGATCTCTCAACACACACCCATCAATTTTATCGTCCACTGATCTCTAGATTAGACTATAAACACATGTTTTCAGTATTGGCTATTGGTGTGCTTGTAATTCATGTTTTTAGCATTTTACTTGTAATATTTTATTTTAATTGTTTTAAAGTCAGTCTTATATAGAGCACGTAAAATAAATAAATAAATGAAACACATGTATAATATTTGTTTTGATCAATGAAATGTATTTACAAAAACATTAGGAAACACATATGCCACTGAATAAATGTCACTTAATGTAGAGTAACTGTCGTCTTCCACGACGAGTTGACCTCTCGATGTCCGCTTCAGCGACCCAGGAATTGCAGCGGGTAGGGAAACCCCACCAGTTGACATGCACCCTTCCGTTACATCGTTTCAGCTTTCTTTCTCGACCAAATACCCCGATGGATCTCATCGACGTAAAAACCACCACAGATGGGTACATCGTTCCCATTGAGATAGTAGGTATTTGGTCGCACAATAAAGAGTTGGAGGCTCCAGTTCACTGTGAACACTTACACTCGAAAATGACTTTCTGTCAGGAGATGCGGACCAGGTCGCCGATCTTGGCTTTAACCTTGCACGGGCCCCTCCTCGCCGGGCCGCAGAAATCACAGTTCGAAGCAGTGAATCATCCTAGAAATCTTCGGGATTCATGCGAATGGTAAATTTAATGGTAGAATTGTACTCGCTAACAAGTTTCTCTAGTATATCTAACCACGTTTAGTTGCCATTAACGCGAAATGCCTCCACATTTTGACCTTCAGAGTCATGTTGAACATCTCGACGATAGATGCATTGAGATTGCTGTACATAGAATAATGGTTTATTTTACACTGAAGAGCAAAAAAACTGGTATAGGCGTGCGTATGCAAATAACTGAGGTATGGAACCAATCAGAGTAACGCGATGCGGTCGGCAGCTAGATCGGTTTCTGCTGCTACAATGGCAGGTTATCAAGATTTAAGTGAGTTTGAACGTGATGTTATAGTCGGCGCACGAGAGATAGGACATAGCATCTCCGAGGTAGCGATAACATTTGGATGTTCGCGTACGACCATTTCACGAGTGTACCGTGAATATCGGGAATCCGGTAAAACATCACATCTTCGACATTGCTACGGCCGGAAAAAGATCGTGAAAGAACGGGACAAACGACGACTGACGAGATTCATTAAACGTGACAGACGTGAAACCCTTTCTCAAATTGGTGCAGATTGGATTTGTGGACTGCCCTGCAGGATTCATGGTGTGAATTGCCTCCTGCATACTTTCAGACATTAGTCGAGTCCATGCCACGTCGTCGTGCGGCACTTCTGTGTGCTCGGGGGGCCCTACACGATATTAGGCAGGTGTACCTTTTTTTTTTTTTTGCTCTTCAGTGTGTGTTTCTTCATCGTGGCCTTGAATTTCACATTATAGAATTCCTTACCCTTGTTGGTTTGTAGATTGTCCGGGATAGCATCGACGAGACTACCTATAGTAGCTTGTCATTGAGGTTCATGTCTGTTTACAACATCCGGCAGTTTCGTACACCGCAGAACATTTACAATTCTCGGCTGACTTAAAGTTTATTGAGCAGTGCCTCTTTCCACTTCTTCCAACGTCCGAAATTTTTAACAGTGATGTAATATTCGAACACAGTAAGTTTTTGGCAAAGTGTCTCAGCACGAGAGACAGAGTTCAGTAGTGTTTGCATGAACCATAAATTTTTCTCTTTTAATTAGCTCTTTTCTGTATAATCCATTTTGTAGTGACTCAGTCACCCAGAATTCTAAAATCTTGACTCTGAACGCCTGTGCTTTGGGTGGAAGCAGTTCTAACGTGCCAAGTAAGAGTCAGTCTGTCGTGAATGCAAAAGAGCGTACAATATTTTTGAGTCACCTTGTCTCGAAAAATTATTGCGAAACGTCAGTATTTCAAGTTTACTTTGGGTTTATAAACTTAGTAGCTAGTACCGTCCCGGACATGCTGATGTAAAATTTCATGTGACGGTAATGTTGCATGATAATGAGGGACACTTCATTTGGTGTTTCAAACATGTTTTCTTTCGGTGCGTAGAAATTACTCTCTGCGCTTGGAAAGTTCGTCCAGGAGTGTTCGCCATTTACTGGCGATAAGAACGTAATATCTTAACTTCACATGTAAAACCACTCAAAGCGCTTCGCATGCTCTCTCTCCTTCTATCCGCTAAACATGGTTAGGGTCAAGGAAGTTTGCGGATATTATCATGACCCTTCTTAAAAGCTTTTTGCATAACACTATAAATAATGCGCGGAAATTTCAGAAATGTTGTATTTCTAACTTTATTTATTTTACCTTAATTAAGGCACATGACTCCCATTTCTCTTCCCTAGATAATTCCGTGGGATGCCCCATGAGCTTTAATAAAATGCTTTGTCCAGAAAACTTCCCAAAGATTAATTTTTTTGTGAATTGTTTAGTATTTTTATTGCTTTTTTAAACTAAATCGTTTTCATTTATTCTGTAAACTTGCTCATTTGTTTTAATAGTACAGTCTTTAATTTAAATTTTATGAGCAATAAAAAATGTTCACACGATTGTTTGTACAGCTGAACAACAACATTAACCTAATCAGGTTCTGTACTCAAACGTTCTGTCAATATTCCTGAAAACCAAAAGAAAGTCCCTACAGTCAATTTCTGAACTTATATCTGGAGTGTATTGTATTTATAAATGTTATGTTTCACATATTCAAATTTTTTCGGCCTTCATCCCGGTTTCGAACAAACTGTAAATAATTAAACTAATACCATCCACAATCTTCGTTCTTGTTCATTGCACCAAAAATGCCTCATTTTATAATTATTAACGATTTCGGTTACTAACACTGATTTTAATAACCTTGCAACACCCGAGGAGATGCATGTTGTTGTCCCAAGTCTTAGATTGCGCATTTTATAACGAACACCAGCAAACAAATTAAAATCACTTGCCAGCTAATGCCTAGGCTACAAGTGACCGGTGGACGTTCATAAGCCCTTTCCAATCCAATACAAGTGACATATAACTGACTCATTGTTATAAAGAAAACCACATACACAGCACAAGTACAGCGGCCTGGTAACTGT
Source organism: Clitarchus hookeri (assembly GCA_002778355.1). Classification (NCBI taxonomy): domain Eukaryota; kingdom Metazoa; phylum Arthropoda; class Insecta; order Phasmatodea; family Phasmatidae; genus Clitarchus; species Clitarchus hookeri. Next base: position 186,132 of record NQII01002698.1, on the reverse strand, counting down.
CGATAAAACACTAACAATTAGCCTATTCGGTTTGTTTCTATTTCTTCATTTATTACAGAAGAGATTAAAATGGATGTATTTTATATTTTGTTTGAGTAACAAATAATTATTTTCGTCAGAGCTGAAACATTTTTAAAGTATGAAGTTAGTTCCGTTTCAATTCTTATTTTTAACGTCACTTGAAAACATTCCATAACTTTCGTGATTACGATGATCATGAAATAACGAAAGAAAATATCTGTCCCGGAGGATAAAGTGAATACACACACTTTCTTGTTTCACAAACACGTTTCTCACTTGACAGAATAGCAGATTATTTCAGGCTTCTGATTGGCTAAACACCGAAGCACAGCAATAGTAGGTAGGTTTGGCTGAATATATCGTCGACAGCGAGGTCATGAGACAATGAAGCAACAGTAAAATGCAAAGTTGAAGCATGTCGAACTTTTCTTGTTACTAATACTGTGTTAAGGGAATTGTCTTTCGCTATGCGCAATTCTAGCTTTTTGTATTTACTCACATTGTGGCGTACCATGTACTTTCATACAGGGACAAAATATGAAATCATTTTTTGGGCATTCGGTAATTATCCAGTTTAGAGGCTTTACTGTAAAAAAAAACCTCCAAAAAGTGGTATTTTTCTACTCTGCTAATGACGCAGAACACGAATATACTAGGGATATTAACATCCGACTAACATAAAGACCAAATTCGATAGTGGGGAAGACTATGAAGATCAGGGAAATTGTGGGGTAAAAACGTACGAAAAAACGTTGTTTACATTACGTATTATAACTGAAATTGTACATTAAGTTACCTGTTAACTACCGTGTAATGTTTACGTTACGAATTAAGTTATGTGTTAATTTACGTTACGTGTTAATTTTACGTTACGTGTTAAGTTAAGTTGCGTGTTAGTGCACGTTACGTTAACTAATGTTAACGTGTGTGTATACTCTAATATGTGCCTACCTAACCTAACTAACCTAACCCCACGATGAGTGAATCACTATTTTACATTTTTAAACTAACCTAGAACTGTAGGGCTTTTAATTAACCTAAGATTGTAGGGTGTTAATCTAACCTAGGATTGTAGGATTTTCAACTAACCTCGGCTTAACACCATACATTCCTATGTTAGATTAAAACCCTATAATCCTAGGTTAGTTTAAAACCCTACAATTCTAGGTTAGTTTAAAAATGTAAAATAGTGATTCACTCATTGTGGGGTTAGGTTCTGTTAGATTAGGTGGCCACATATTACGAAATTAGTCATACGTTAATGACCCCAGTATGTTCGTGTTCAACGTAATTAGCAGAGTGGAAATATACCACTTTTGGGGGGGTTTTTTAAAAACAAAAAAGCCCTTACACAGGATAATTACCTCCGGGAGGTTTCACTGTCACAGAAAAGGCGCTACTATTTTTAAGTGTACGTTACTTTTAGGTATACGTTACGTTATGTATAGAGAAAAAGTAATCTGGGTTATTTGATATTACGCTACGTTGCAATTGTAAATGTACTCACCTAGGTAGGCGGTGGATAGAGATGTCCCGCGGAGAGTAAGAAACGATGGAAACGCTTGCGTTCGTCGGGGTGCCTGCGACGAAACACAAACTCCGCCAGGTACCCCGCGAAATGCGGCGTCCTCCTGCCATACCGAGGAAGACCGTGCCTCGCATCACGCCTCACACGCTCTATCCTTTGGGTATTCGCTCCTGTAGCGGGATCGACGAAATGCATGCTATGATTCACCCGAAGATGCACATAGCCGCGCTCTGAAAGACAGTCATAAGCGCGCCAACAGTCACTTATAACTGTTGTTCCAGGGTCTATGTATTGCGTGATTACGTTCAGGAGCGATCTGCTATTTCAGTCGACGACAGGAACAAGAAATATACGATTTGTACGTCTTTGGATCCCGCTGAAAACTCGCTGGCCCTGGACGTTGCGACCCCTATTATATTTACGTTTACCGAATTTAGCTTTATTTATTTCCACGAAAGAGCCCACCCACCCCTAATTTGCGTCCTGTCTCACGCATACACCATTCAACCATTACCTCGCGACAAAAGGACAACCAATCTCCACGACGGTTTGCAAACTAATGTGAAACATACTACTAATGTATTTGGTGCGAGGATGAGGAACAGTTAAATAGAAAAAGCTAATCTTACAAATAATCTGAACTGATAAATGACCTTTTCCAAACCACGTGCCGCGCCGAAATGATTTCTTATAATTACAAAGCACCATCTTGTATTTGTTACCGACACGTGTTCTAACAGACCGTTGACAGCGAAAAATATCGCTGTCCTAGGCCAATTCGACAACCGCTGTGCATTCGTCGCACCTTACCTCGCTTGACAGTACCCCGGTGATCTACCAAAAAGTCAAACAAAAGTGACCAAAACATCGTCAGTTCTACAAATTGGAAAACGTCCAGGTAACACCCCCCACATAGGCCACTCTCACGCACAGAATCACTCGTACTTGCACCCTCCATTCCACAATCACGAGCCTTCCCTCGGTAGGATTCAAACGACGCACAAACGCACCACCCCCTTACTCACCGCGAACCGCACAACTGGCCAGACACCAGCAAACTGATGCACTGCCCGTAATGACATCCGCGGCCACTAGGTAGCGTGAAATCAGCTATATGCGGACATTAATAATGGCGATCGATGTAAACACAGCGGCCGAAGTACTCGTTCCTTTCGCAATTTTTATTTATATGTTAAACTTAATTTAATATTACCCCCTACTGTTAAGTACAGAAATAATTTTAATATTTATTAAATTTCACTAGGCACTAGAGGGATGGCAGTTGTGTAAATAGTAACCTCTACCCTCTACCGAAGCTCCCATAACTTGTCCTAATATAACACCCATTAAAATAACTAGAGAAAATACCGACATTAAAAAAAGGAGAAACCGCAACGCCCAATTAAAGTCCTCATACTAAATAAAATTACAAAACACCATCTCGCCATGATGATTGAAAATAATTCTTATTTTTCTCAGACGCAATACTCCAAACATTTGGTCATTAGTCCCCTTAATCATTTAAATTGGGTGCAGAGAAATTAACAATATTATATTGATGAAAATAAATATTTTTTAAAACTACGCCATGAGAGCCGTGTCACAAAAGCAATCCTCTGTAAACCCATCGAGCAGCCTCAACTCAAATTTGACGGGATATATTCAGGCAGCTACACGAAACGCTATAAATGATCAGAATAATCTGCTTGTAACTGCCATGAAGCGGCTTTAGTTAAGCCAAACTGTAATTCTGAACGGCGGACGAAACATCAATTTTGAAAAGACACCACACGACTGCACGCCTCTAAGCAAACTCTCACTATGCCACATTTATAGAAATTACTTCAAACACATAAGTTAAAAATAGACACAGCACATCATAACTCGCCAGTCTGGGATTGCCCCAGGGAAACTGACCACGCAAAGGCTAACAGAAATGAATTATTAAGGCTGGAAGATGTGTGCAAGCTGAAACGCAAATATAGTATACTAGCTTACCCGGCCATGCGTTGCCGTGGCATAAAATATTTTGGTTCTATTCATTTCTGTGAAATTTATTGAAATAAGTATATGTGTATATATAAGTATATGCATATATGTAAAAAAAAACACTGAAAACAACAAACTGAAATGTTCAAACAGACAGCTGTCAACAAAGGCGCTTCCTGACACGAAAGCATGGTAAAAATGAGCTTTTGCAGATTTTAGTACTTTTGCAGGTAATACAGATAAAAAGAAAGGTGTACAAACACTCGTAGGAACGAAAGGAAGGTTCATGAAAAAACAGAATGAAAATTGGTTAATTTTTTTGGGAGTTATACGCGTCCGAACAAACGGACACAACAGTTATATATATATATATATATATATATATATATATATATATATATATATAGATGAGAAAGAGAAAAAATAACTGAGATTTGTTCGAAGAGAAAAACTAATTTAATAGCGTAGTGAACCGCGGCTAGACATGCAGTCCCGGTACGTTTAGAATTAATATTGGTGTTCGAACTTCATTTAAGTTCTCAAGTTAGCTTTATAGTGGAAACGTCATCACGATCTCTGATAAGAAAAAAAGTCATGTTTCGATAGAAAAACTTTCGTATAAAAAAAATTTAACATGCAAGTAGGTTTAATATTGATCTTACAGAGAGACAAAATACGTAAACGAAATCTGATTTCCCTTAACTCATTACTGCATAGGTAATATAATATTGGGCTGAGCGAAAGTAATAAACTAGTTTTCTGGTCGCGAATATATCCTAGTTTTAATGACTATAGTATATGCTCATACGGCAAATGGATAAAATGAGCTTCAGTCTTCTATGAGATATAGGCCGGACATGAGGCATTCTCTTCGGTCTCACCACTCGAAATGCCGCGACCAAGTATCCAGATGGAACCTATTGCTCCAGATGGAACCTATTGCTCCGGTAGTACATTACATCTGAATTTCCATTGCGATCTAAGCAGACAGGGAACGAACATAGTCTACATACACCTTCGCAGCCAAATAGAAGTGCATTTAGTTACAAAGGGATGAAGTTTCAAAGAAAAAGAGTGTAGAGAATAAGGACTGTGCAATACGAGAGGTTGCCGTTAGTGCCAGACGGGCGTACAATTTAGGTAGAAGTAAGTGCAGATCTTCGGTGATGGGGAGGATGCAGTGCGAAAGTGCCACATCTTCACACTGTTGACTATTGCCTTTGAAAGATAATTCCTGCCCTGCCCTGCAAAGAGGTTGACGTAAATACTGACTGCTGTATCTACAATAATTTTTGGCGGAGAACTGTGGAAATTGGTTGTATGCAGTTCCTTCTTGTTTGATAGACATGATATGTGTATGTGTATTCCCATTCCTGAAAGCCTAAACACGGTAGTACGAAACGCTTCTTTGCAAATAACGCAAAGAAAATCAATTTAATAATATTCTACACCAGAAGTATTTCTTACCAGCCATTACCAACATAAGTTTTTTTTTCTTTATAATATATTTCATTTCTATCTGTTGGTGAAAGAGACATTTAACAAATAAAAGAAGGTTGCTTTTATAAAACGTTATATTATTTATTAAGGAAACACCCAAACTAGTCATACATTGAATGATATTGATTGATAATGTTATCAAATAGTAATACAGAGAAACACAATTGTGCTTAGACATAGAATTGATCCGCTGAGCACAGCTCCTATTTGGAATCTTTTAGAAGAGAATTTCAGTACAAGGCGGAAGATACATGCTAGACGCATTATCAGTTTCATACACGCTCAAATGTAAATATAATATACAGATTTTAATGACAGTAAAGTTTGCAATTGTTTATGTTACTACGCTTAGCATAAAGATATTTGACGAAGACGGCGCCAAAGAACACAATATTTGGTTATTTATTATTCTGTGATGAGATGTAAGCTCATAAAAAGAAAATATAGACTTGGGCTTAGGTTATTAACATTCTTAACGAGATAGGTAATGATAAATTATGTGAGATAATTTAAATTTGGAAAGAAAAATAAACGTATATAAATTAAATAAAGTTAAAATATATTAAACTGAAAAAGAAAGAAATAACGTTAGGAAATAAATTATTAATCTTAGTCATTAACCGTAGGACTTCAAGCTGTATACCTGGAGTTGACACACAGAAACATCACAGTTCAACCATCACATAGATAATATGTATTAATAAAAATCATACAATTTAATATATCATACCTTACATGATAATGTATTACATAGATGTATACATACATACATTGTACTATGTACACATTATATACACTACCACCTTTTTACATGTACTTACATTACGATAAAAACCAAAGAAACTTATTGTAAAAATATTCTTATAATTAAAAATTATTTAATATACTTTCTACCAACCACAGTCTTTGCAAGATAAGCTGTTTTAACTTCCGTTTAAAATGGTTATTGTACTGAAAACTTTTCAATTAATTCGGTAACTTATTGAAGAGTTGGTACCCATGAAAGGCGGAAGTCATTCTACCATACTCAGTCCTGATTGTGCATAATTTTTCATCATTTGCATGTCTAGTGTTATAAGTATGTCCATTTACATGCATTAAGATAATAAAAGCATTTATTACTAAAGTATATTCATATAAGAATATGATGGGTAGAATACTGCTAGTTGAGAAGACTCTAACTGTGGGCGTATAACGAGGAAGATTATAGGTTATTGTTTAGCCTTTAGTTTGAATTTTTGTAGTGGGAGAAGAGTTGTTTTGGCAGCTGACTCACAGATCATACTCAGGTACTGAAGGTGGCTATGTATTAGAGATAAGTGTACAGTTCTTTTGATATAGGCTGTTTACTGTAAAGTGAGCACTTTTGAGGCCTTAGTTTATTTTTCCTTTCAGCCATATTTAATCCTTTAAGCATTTTTAAAATAAAAAATTTCCATGTCAGTAATAAACACAGTGTGTATATTCCACCACACTCGGAAGTTAACATCTTAGGCTAAAATAAAATACATTTATTTACTATGATTCCTACTGAGAGGGATTTCAAAGTACTCACTTTACCGTGAATAGCCTATACTTACATGCATACCAGTTAATCTGTAGAGGGCACTGATTGCAAGCAGAACGTTCTTAATAACTTTATCAATATTTGCCTTCCATTTGAGGTGCTCACAAATGTAAAGACCCAATATTAAAAGGTTGTATTCAAAATGTGTGAAGATACCGCGAATATACTACAGCAAGTAGGTCCACTGTAATTTTAAGTTTCGCATGCTCGTGTGGAAGGACGGGCAATGACAGTACATAAGAAACTAACCAGGCTTTTGCAAAGTTCTCAGTTCGGGCGGCCGCATGCGTGTAGTTGTTTTCGCGTTTCAGACTCAGAAGCGCGGGAGCGATAAGGGCTACACAGGCCAGCGCATCAAACACGCCATCGTTGCTGTGCGTAACCGCGCAGAGGGACTTTCAGCGATGACCCGTATCATTTAATTGGCGCGAGTCTGCAGAGTTCAGCGCAGGCTCCGTTCCTAGTTAAGATCATGTCTGGTCAACATATTTCATGATGAGCTATCTAAAACAAGAGTTATGTTGGAGGGCTCCAAAATTCAAACCATCATTTCTCGAAAACTACTTATCCGATTTAATTAAACTACATATCGTAGGATTTGTCTTAAAATTATGTATAAAATGACATGTAATTGGATCTGATGCAGGTAGAATTTAAAAATAAATATCGAAAAAAGCCAAAAATCTATCTCAGAAACTAACACCACACTCACCAGACTCATTTCAATCGATATAGCACCCCTTATTACCATAGGAATATGCTATCTTTATTGGCCTGTCTGGCCAAATTAATACGAGAGAAAACGAATGCTAAATAATGTGTTCGTGGAGGAAATCTTCAGTGAAATTAAAACCCTCATTTCTCGCAAACTATTTATCCGATTTAAATGATCGACATATCGTAGGATTCACCTTAAAATTACGTATACCAAGTTTGAAATCTTGAATGTACCACTCCATCCCAGTCTGGGGTATGTCCTTTTTATCACAGGTAAACATGCTGGGGACACGTTCAATAGTTTCGTCAAAATGCACGTACCTCAAACAGGCTGCAACTGAGTTCAAGCGCAAGGCAGATGACTGGCTTAACCAGGGGTGAACCGTGGCACTTACCTCACCACATCGTCTTAACTTGTTATAGTGTCTTTTAATTATTATTTTTTTTTTTTTTTGCTTTACGTGGTTCCATTCAGAAAAGCAGATTTCCATCAGGATTACAGGACTTCCATTGGTACTACGTTCCACATTACTGGAAGACAGATGGCGTGTGTGTATGTTTGCGGGGGAGAGGGGCGCCGGGTTGCATTGCACCCTCCTTCCCAAACTTTGTGTGGGTGGGTACAACATATGCATTTGTACCACCTCCCTCTCCCAGATTACATTACTGGCACGTATTTTAATTCCGTAATAAATGGCGCAGTTACAGCCACCTTATTTGCAGCAAAATTCCATACGACGTAATTACTGCACGAGAAAATGTTTGTATCCGGTAAAGAGACGGATAAATAAATAATACTTAAACAATGGCATTTTGACGATAAGAGTCGAAGATTAGTACAGAGGTAAACTATCTCAAATGCCAGTTATCTTTCCCTACCACTTTGTAGCAGTCTTTTCAAAAAGTGATCAGCAGTTTCATTGGCTCTGGTCTCGACATGTACCCCCCCCCCCCTTCCCGGTTCTTTCTTTTCACACCTAACTTAAAAATGTTCCAGCGCCACTGTGTGTGTGTGTGAGAGGGTGAGTGTGAGGGTGAGTGTGAGTGTGTGAGAGTGTGAGTGTGAGTGTGTGTTTGTGTGTGAGGGTGAGTGTGAGTGCGAGTGTGACTGTGAGTGTTGGAGAGTGTGAGTGTGTGTGAGAGTGTGAGTGTGTGTGAGTGTGTGTGAGTGGAGTGTGTAAGAGTGTGAGTGTGTGAGAGTGTGTGTGCGTGAGTGTGTGTGTGAGTGCGAGTATGAGTGTGCGAGAGTGTGAGTGTGTGTGAGTGTGTGAGAGTGTGAGTGTGTGTGAGTGTGTGTCTGTGTTAGAGTGTGTGTCTGTGTGTGTGTGAGTGTGTGTCTGTGTGAGTGTGTGTGTGTGTGTATGTGGACTACATCTTAGCGGCTCGTCTTGTTGAAAACGAGCCTGATGTCGAAGTCCCGCGCACATGTCGAGGACAGCCGCCCCACACGAATGACCAATCAGTGTGAGGCGTGAAAAGGGGAAAGGGTCTGGGGGAAGATAGGTCGAAGACCGACAGCTGTGTTTCGGCTAAGGGTTGCCAACTGTCCCGCATTGTACGAGATTTCCCGCATCCATGGGGGTGTAAGAATTATCCCGCGTGGACATAAGACAGGAAGTCATACATATATCCCGTATCTCAGACTTCTTCGAAAATAAACTGAGTATTAATAAACACAGTGTCAGCAATTTACCACTTTCGCAATCACAGGTAAGTACGAGGGTTATTCGGAAAGTAAGGTCCGATTTCGTATAAAACATAAACCATAACAATTTTTTTTCAAAAACTTTTTTTATTTAATTTCTTACATGTTTCTCTATTTTTTCTACATAGTTTCCATATTTGTTTAAACATTTGTCATAACGTTCTACAAGCTTTTGTATGCCTAAGTCATAGACGTCTACCGCCAGTGAAGATAACCAGTCTGTAACTGCTTCTTTTGCGTCTCGTCCCCTGTGACAATCTTCTCTAAAAATTGATCACCTTCCTTATGATATCGGTCCAAAAAATCAAGAGCACAAGCCATTCTTTTCATTTGGTGTTCCTCAGTAAGCAGCCTGGGAACCCAACGTGCGCACAATTTGTGAAATTGCAAATTTTCAGAGATAAGTTGTGCAAAGTTGTTCTAGCCACATTTGGAAATTCCAATGCTAAAGTTGAAATTGTGAATCGCCGGTCTTCACGAATCTTTTCGTCCACGGCTTTGGCCAAATCTTCTGTGATCACTGATGGTCGACCTGATCGCGATTCATCATAGACATTTTCCCGTCCGTCCTTGAAAGCTCTCACCCACTTACGCACTTTACTGTCACTCGTCGCATTGGGACCATACACTTGACTCATCTGTCGATGAACTTCCGCTGCTGAAACGTCCCTTGCTGTCAAAAACAGAATCACTGACCGTATTTCACAGTCGGCGGGCTGATCAATAGTTTTAAACATTTTGAACTCACACTGTAAACAGCACACTGCAACATTACCAATGCAAATGGCGTCGTTTGACGAGCAAGGCATGCCGGGAGTACGTGCTAATGCGCGTTACAATGTACGCGTGACATTCTATTAGCTATGGCGATTCGCACCTTACTTTCCGAATAACCCTCGTAGGTTTACTCTGGTGTTCTATAACCCAATGGCCACAGATAGTTTCAATTGACGCCGACAGATGGAATTGGTCAACAAGTGAGATCGTAAAAGTATCGCCTGCCGAGATGAGTACATTACATTTTCTTCCAGTGAGTGTTGGTGTCGTCTGTTTTAAAGCTGATTAAATTAGTAACCCATGCAACATATCCTCTGAACATAACAAAACAACCAAGCAAACTATAGTCATAATTCAGTGTTCCTTAAGAACAATGCGGAAACGAAATGTTTGTACGTATTTCCCTGGCAAGGAAACAATAATTCTTGTCATCAGAATTTGCTCCGACAATTTTTCCCCGCGTTGTTTCAATCGGCCTGTTAACTCTTGCAATTTTGAAATATAAAGAACTATGGCGCCGCCCTCAAATTTCAAATTGAAGAATGTTTGTTGTAATTGATGTAGAATCACCTCCGACTGACGCTCATATACTGACAACTACTTATCCCATATTTATTTTGCCGACCCGCAGGTCAGCAGGAGCGTCATAGGACCTTCTTCCATTCACGTGATTATCACTTCCTTTGCTTTGTTGCCACTGCTATTCCACTACTTCAATAATTTACAAAATTCACTTTCGGAAATGCCATCTGTTTTACATGGTTTCACCTCTTCACCCACCACAGTATAAACCAAATTCTTAGACTTGAAGTTTTAACTAAATTAAACTTCCATACGCAGCAGTTATTTTCATCACAGATAGTGCTTAAAACTTTCCTTTTTCATTAAAAATTTCCCGTGATTGTTTCGTTGTGGTGAGATGCCGCGAGCCACGCTGCCGGAAGTGGCCCTTACGGAAAATCTGGGGAAGTCGTTGACCCCCAGCTTCGGCAGACGCACGCGTGCGAGTGTCCGTGCGAGCGCGTGGACACGTGCGTGCGTGCACGACGCCCGAGAGAAGGGAGGACTCGTCCGTATTGATTGCGTGGCGCCGGATGCTGAGGGGGCTGGACCAGGGCCGGAGCGCTTCCCGCACGCGTCTCTCTCCAGGGGGCCACGATGGCTTGCCATTCATC
>NQII01002698.1:151697-175072 GCA_002778355.1 Clitarchus hookeri | reverse complement strand
CATCCCCCTTTTACCCCTTCCCCACCGCAACACTGCACCACCTTGATATGTGGGAACCGTGGTCACACTTACTTCCGCTCGCTTTTCGTGAAGGTGCCGCGGTGGTGCAGTGGTTAGACTACTCGCCTCCCACGCAGACGAACCAGGTTGGATTCCCGGTGGGGTCGCTCGCAGATATTCACATGTGGAAATCGTGCCGCACGGTGCCTTTCCCCCGCCCTTGCATTCCGGCGCTGCTCCATACTCACCTGGCTTCCCCCTCATCGGCTCTCAAGACCTCGATGTTAAGAGCCGCCCAAATCTCTCCACTCACTCGCTTTCCGTGAAGCATGCGTTTTGTGGGCTCGGTTCGCACAATCACTCACATGACTGCCGTCCGTGGAGAAACGACTCTTCACCTCCGTAAGTTCATCACCAAGATTGCGATTCCACTACAAGCACCCCACAATGAATATAATTTTCTTATACTTCAAATTTTTTTAATGGTAATGAAGAAAATCTCTTGTCTGATCCGTTCATGTTTCAGCTTTGACAAAATGATAAATTTAAATTATTTACATACAAAGTGTTTACAAAAAAACACCGACAACACCGATGCCACACAAAACAAGGAATTGAACTATTTATCACAGGGAACCGATATCCGGAAATTCGTATTTTCACCCCTACGGAGCGTCAAAGTTGTCCTATTGCAGTGCTTTGGACATAGGACGTGCGGTTGAACACAAATTTTGTCAGTAAGACACTTTATCCAACCCAATCGGAGCACGATATTATGGATTGCAAAAAGGGCTCGCTATTGTCGACCTCCAACTTCGTGACAAAGCGTGCACCAGCGGACGCAGTCAAAGGAGCATGGTTGTTTGCTACGTATCTCAGCCGCGGCGTGGATTCGTGATATCAGGTCTCCCTCATATATGACGCAGGTCGAGCCTCGTTCTTTGAAACGGAGCTCTCACAGCCGAGGCACGTAGCATGCACGACACAGGCCGTCCTTAGGAGTAAGCAGTCCGGGCATACTGTACTTCAATCCCCGGTGGGTCACTCCCGGATTTTCGTAAGTGGGAATCGCGCCAGACGATGCCGCTGGTAAGCGGGTTTTCTCGGGGTTCTCCCGTCCCCCCACCCTTGCGCTGCTCCACTTTTATCTCATTTCACCCTCACCGGCTCTCTAAGTACTCGTTAAGAGCCACCCAAATCTCTCAACTCAACTCAACCCATTTTCTTAAAAGCATATTTATAAGCATTGTGGAAAATTTCAGTTTGTAAGGAAATTTATATATATATATATATATATATATATATTTCAAACTCAGGACCCTACATTATGATTCTCTATTAAGTGTTGATTAAAACCTTTATAGCAGGTCGTATGAGCACCTACTCAATCAAATAGGTTGGGAAACTCGCGATAAATAACACAACAGTGATCCTCTTGTCTCACTCTGATCGTTATATCCGATGCCTAAAACCTGCATTTAACATTTTTTTTCTCCGAACACTGCAAAAAAATGGCAGATTTTTTAATTCGATATGTAGTTAATATTTTTTTTTATCGTTTTAGGTCTCGAACTTAACATCCTGCACAATTTCTCACCTTTGGAGATTACTTGTAATTTTTTATTAGGTGTATGAGCACGTTGTTATGATTTAGTAAAGGCGGACAAGTCCAGCGAACTGCAGCGATGCGTCGGTATCCAGGCCTGGCGAAGTATCCAAAACACATTACAACAATAATAGTTTATAAAACACTTCAGCGAAGCGACAGCAGATCTCCACTCCCGGCGGCATTGTATTTAGGACAATTAGCGCCACCAGAAACTATACAGGATGATTCTAAAATCATGGGACAAACATTGAGGGGTGGTAGAGCTCACTAAAATAAACCATTATTGTATAGGAATATATGGGCGGGAGTGACGCGTTGAGGCACAAACACAAAAATAACACATGAAATGCAACACATCGTTTATTTACAACGTCGCCGCTAAATGACTTTTTACAGCAATGTTTATAATAATTGCTCAAAATTGCTACCACCGACAGTAATGCAAGTTTGGTAGCGTCGGTGGAGTGATTGGCGAACAGATTCAAATACGCGGGGTATTTCACGCACGCCACTATTGTCAGCCAATCATGCCATATGTAGAGGTCGCCAAGCATGCGTGGCTGTTGGTGGATGCATTTCCAGCAACTGTTTTAACATTTTCCGTACGGAATCACTCGTTAAGTATGCTGCTAATGAACATTTTATGTTTCCGTTAATGTGTTATATTTTTGTGATTGTGACTCAGCGCGTCACTTCCGCCCATATATTCCTATACAATAATTGTTTGTTTTAGTGAGCTCTACCACCCCGCAATATTTGTCCCATGATTTTAGAATCTTTCTGTATAATAAATATGTTCGCCTTGGTGGGAGGCGAGCAGTTTAACCACACAGCCACCGCGGCCTCTTAGAATAAATGAATATGTATGAGATACGCGAAGGAATTTAAGCGAAAAGATGAACATATGTTTTGGAACAGGTCCGAGGTAAGAACAGATAGCTCGATGGGATTGGTTAACCATCTGTTAGGATTTGTTTTTGTTGTAAATATTCAATTCACTTGACCTCAATGAACATGGAACCACGACCTGGAGCATCGCTACCTTATTGCCGTCAGTGTCGATTCCGCGATCGCGTTTTCACTTTCGGTCAAAATGCTTGGCGATACGAGAAAACGACCTGCACGGAAAGCGCTTTTCGCATAATGTTACATAATGGCATTGGCCGCATGCCGATTATGGAAGACGATACACTGAATAATCGCATCATGAGCCGCAAGGATTCGTATTTTGGGAGCCAGCAAGTGTAGTCATAAATACATTTTGCTAGATCAATTTCTACCGATTCTAGAGACAATTATGATGAGAGAGTTAATGTCTGTGACGGAATGAGTGATATAAATTATTTAGCAGATTCGGTTCGGGATAAATATAAACTTTCATGACTTTCGCGTTAAATCGACAAACTTCAAAATAACTGGCCATCAGCTCTAAATACTGATTATAAACATGCAACTCCTGCAAAAAAAAAAGTAAATATGATATCGAATACAAAACAGAAGTTAGGCATGATCATGTAGAAAACATTGATAAAAATGCACATGAAAAGAGTGTTGATGCTGAAGACGATGGTGATTGTCATAGACTGAGACATTTTATCGCTTTGCAACAGATTGGAGATATCTTCAATCATCACTAAATTGCAGGTCAGGGGTCTTTTGCATGATGTGACGAACTGCTTTCTTCTGAAATTGCAATGTGCAAAATAAGTATAATTTTGTCATATAACGTCATTGCTTTTCTTTATTTTGTGTGTTGTGCCCTTTTTCCCTTCATATCTTTGAAGCTATGCTATAAAATCTGAACTTCTAAAGTACAGATTTGCATAGAGTATTAATGTAGACTTTAAATTAAAAATGAAAATACATTAGACTGCATACAAAACATTAATACAATCGTCAAGTACAAATTTGTGTGGACAGTTGGTGAATAAATGCTGTATATATATGAATGGATTAGGGGCGGCCGAAACACCGATTGATTAATTATGGATTAATGCTTGGCTGAAAGACAAATATTATTTGAATCATTGGACGAAAGATTGACCGCAATGCTGGAAGACCGATCGAAGGATTTGGCGAAAGGTTGAAAGATTGGTGGAAATATTGGAAGACCGCGGGAAAGTTTGATCGGAATATTGAAGGACTGAGTGAAAGACCGAAATATTCATCGAAAGAATGTTTTAAAGATTTATCGAAATGTTGGAAGATTGATGGGATGGTTGAAAAGTTGGATGAATTGTCGAAAGATTGTAAGAAAGTTTGTAAGAATGATCAAACGATTGGACAAAAGATTGGAAGACTGATCGAAATATTGATCGGAAGATTAAAGGACTGATGGAAAGATTGGGAAATTTATCGAATGATTGATGGAATGATGGATTGATGGTCAAGAATAGCATGGAAGATAAGACTGTTTCACCCGAGTTGGCCTTGTGCATTCCAAGTCTCAAGGGCCTAACACAATGTGTTCTTAAATCACAAACAACTTTTCCTGTAAAATTCTTGGTAGATGATAGTCCATACAGTGAATATAACATGAATTGAGCAGAGTGGTCGCTACTGTTATGATGGGCTTGCTTTGGTAGTGTGTACACACCATAATTTCATTTAAAAAATCCTAGTATCCTATATGACAGTTGAGGGAATTAGGTGAGAGAATTAATGATTTGCAGATTTTAACAGCGTGCAAGAATTAGCATTGAACAGAATACCAGGAATGTAGTGCTAAATATAATTAATATGTAAAAAATCGTTTAAACACTAGTATGTATATAGTAAAACCTTTAATATAACATTGAGTGGTTGCAGCAAAGTTGATATCTTCAGAAATTAGGAAGTTGTAACGACATGTATGAATTAGTCTCTAAAAGACGGAACCAATAACGCCCTGTGATAAAACTATGTCCCTAATATATTGGAAAAAAAATTATAATTTGTAAAATAAATAGCAAACTTATATTACCGTAGTAACTAAAATAACGACCTCTGCGGTGTTCCGCAATACTCTTAGAACAATTTCGGTGCGAAAAAAAATTAATATTTTTAATCAGATAGTAAATAGTATACAGATATTCTATTTGGCTTATCCTGTGCCTATAAACCAATATGGCCACCGACTCGTATAAAGGGATGGGTATGCATACAGGAAAAGTGGTCGTAAATAAGAGCACATTCGGCTACGAACGACAATCCTTAAACGAAGGCTTCCGAGCTCGTCCGAGTCGAGCCGAGACTGCCGAATACCTCCGAGTCCAGCCGAAACAAGCGAACTTTCGAGCCACACAGTTCCCATTTAAAATACACTGTGCCGGTTCTCACTATTATACACTACTATTGCGTGAAAACTAAATGAGTCACTGAAAGTTCATGTTACTTCTTAAAATGGCATTATTAAAGACGAAACCCACATTTTAAAAGGTGTATGTTATGGGTTTGATTAGTTCATGTTTTATTTGCATTTTTATGTGTTTATGGAAATATTTACTTTCAAAAGTATTATGTACGATTACCAACAGCAGTTGAAAACTGTATCACTGAGGATCGGTCGCAAAATTGTTATAACCCGTCAGTAGAAAATGCCGCGTTTCAATAAGTGGAGGAAAACAGCCAAATTCTTATATAATTTCCAGATGAAGTCTTTGAAAGTAACTGTTTGGTTGGTCAAACATTCTTCACTGTTTGAAAAAGAGATATTCTCACTGATACAGTTAGACCAACATTTTTCTGTTGTTTTACGAGGTACGATTTTATTCATTAAAAATGGGGTGTAAAATTAGAAAATCAATCTTAAGAATTTGGTATCTTTGTTACACCAGCATGACATCTAAATTTCTGACGGTAAAGCAAAGGTTGGCTGAAACGTGCCATTTATTCTTGTTATTGATAAATAAACACCCATGCTCAAATACCACACAAAGTCCCAAAATATGGTCGGGAAATATCAGAGGAAAATCACAAAGATTTCTTGGGTGATAAAGTTGTGCCTCTTTCCATAGTCACCTGGCAAGCAAAATCGTCCAACATCCTTTCTGTAAGTATCGCACTTAATTCCTGTTTTGCCGAACACAAAATGCGAGTATTGTGTTGACTGTCCTACAACAATAACCGGCATTTGTTACACATTATCTGAATGGCTTTCATTTTCACTGGACTCCTTATTCGTGTTTTCCCAATTTAATTGAGAGCATTGGGCTCTAAGGAGTCCAGGATGTCCCCGCCGTGTGGTCGAGGGCGATATTCTGTATCAAGGACCTCAAGCGAGGTGGTTCATGACGCACTGCAAATTCGTCGACGTAATCTTTCTCTATGCGGTTAGCATTCATTCTCGATGCGAAAGGCGCTCATTCTCGTTGCGGCTGGCATGCAATATCGATGGGATTCCTTATAACTTCGGGTCTCAGAGTCATAACATGCAGCCAAGGTGTTCACATCTGTCGCGTTGACTACACGTTCTGAGCTTTCACCAATTTAATTCCACGTGTAGGGCGATGTTATACTATTACATCGACGATGACATCCTCGAATAAAGCAGATTACAATGATGTCTTTGGTCTCCAGAGGTTACACATCTACAGACACACGAGCCAGCTACACAGTGCCCTACCAAAGTTTCTAGAACGGGTTTACTGCCAGAGTTCGCAACTGGGCATTATGAGCTTGTTTGTCGCAGAAATGGGTCGTCAACGCTCGCATCCAAGGATGATTCCAGCATAGTGCACTGCAACAGAGGCTGTTAAGGCAGGAAAGTGAATCCTAACGAGAGCTGGGTACCTTAATACACATTCAAGTTGATACGCAAGTTGTCCTTATGGCCTGCTGTTCAGGCTGGTGATAGCACTATGCTACTTTTACTCCTACTTAGAAGACTGGCTGTCGTATCTGGCCTACTATAAATGCATCGCTCTTATTATTCACCAGAAAATGCCAGATGAACTTAACTAGAACCTCGCAATCTGTTCACTCACTCTATTTTCTTGCCCAAAAATTCCATCTACTGTGCTTTTCTAGCCACTTGGTGTTTCGGCGACTGCACAACTTCGCCCCGTATTCGAAAGGGATGAAATATTGAGGAATATTTCGCGAAGTTGCATGGTACTTGTGATCCACTTGTGGTCCGTTTCTGCTGACGCAGTATGCTGTCTGTGAAAATACGTATTACAACTGTTCGCCAGCACTCAGGTCAGCTGATACGTCACTGCGACGAGAGTTACGTGTGTGTCTCTTTCCAAGGAGCATGTGAGGAGAGAGTATTGCCACTTGCAGGTTAGACTTCGAGTCTTATATGTTTGCCGTATTTGGAGCCACTAACGACTATTTCTTGTTTCTTGATAATTTACCGAAATATTATTTATAGTACGTTGAATCAAATAAAATAATGTGTATTACATTAACTATTCCATCGCAAAGAATTATATACTTATTTTTAAAATTCGGAAAATAAATCATTTTTTCCCCTGCAACATGAAATTGTTAGCTATATACTTAAGATAGACTGGTGAAAACTGTGTAAATGATTGATCTACTGTCAACATTAAGAAATAACCGTGTGTTCGTGAGAGGAATTGAAAGCAACAAATTACGAAATTAGCATTATGTAAGAGCACCGTGTGGGGGGAGGTGCAATTTCTGCACTCATTTTGGGATTAGAATTTGCATAACGACGCCCTCAAATTCTTATTGCACGCTCATTTTGGTACATAAGAATGTGCACACAGATTACATAAAAAATTGTATTTGTTGCACAGCAAACATGCTTATAACCTGCCACAGAACCCTTTATAACACATTTACAAATAATGCGAAGTAGCAGTGTCTAAAGCACGAAATATAATAACGACAATTATAGGCCAAGTAATTTCATATAACAGTAATGCCACCAAAATCAGATCAACTACAACACCACGTGTCTTAGACCGATAATGCACACGATATTATTTTCACCATAATATTAATTTTCGTAAATGAAGCCAGTATTATCGAAAAATAATTATAAAAAGAAATATTTGCCAAGAAAATAGGTAAATTTATAAATATGTAAATGTGTGTGTTACTCCAGTGTTGGAGTACATACATTCGTTGAATGCTCAGTAAGAGCAGCGTAGGCCCTACCTAGTGTCACCCGCCTGTCTCTTCCCACAGGAACCCTGCGGCAGCGTTGCAGTAATGGCCACTTGGGGGCGCGGAGGTTAAGACCCAGGGTGGGGGGCAGGGGAGGGGAAATGGCTGGGAGGCGGCGGCAGAATACCAATCAAGGGGTCAGAGGCGGGAGGCATCTGGCAACCGCCTGGCGTCCCGCGGATGAATCTTTCCCAAAGCTTCCCTCCCTGGAGAAAGTAAAACAAGATCAACTCAACGCGGGGCGGCTCAAGGGGGCTTTGCCTGCGCCCGGGAGAGGCAGCCCACTGCCCGCGCGCCGCTGCAAAAAACACACACACACATGCCTCTGGGTTTTCCGTCTTTCTGGCCTAGGGACCGCGATGGTGTAGTTGCCAGACCGTTCGCCTCCCACCACGGCGGACCGAGGTCGATTCTCGGCGGGGACGACCCGGATTTCCGCACGTAGGAAACATTGCGGACGACGCCGCTAGTCTGCGGGTTTTCTCATAGATCTCCCGTTTCGCCCGTCCTTGCATTCCGGCGCTGCTCCATACTCATCTCACGACAGCCTCATCGGCTCTCAAGAACTCGTTGTTAAGAGTCGCCCAAATCTCCCTACTTCACTCTCAGCTCCACTCCACTATATGGTGAACTTTGTATTTAGCCCTTTGAGAATTCTCGGGGCATTCCTGTTTATCTCGCCATTGCATTCCATAGTTGCTCGGTCTCCACTACACTTCACCACAACTGGCAAACGATGAACCGGTTTTCAGCGTTATGTATGACAATTTTCCCAGGGCAATCCATTTAATGGTAAGAGTTGGGTGCCATGTGAGAGTATGTATATTTTTCCCCATTGCCTGTGTCATAGATTGATTTTTCACATTGCGACTTTGTAAGGGTATGGATATGTGTTTAATAACGTTTCAGAGATAGTTTTCGTTTGACTTCTACTATTACCGGTTCTATAGTAATTCTCAGAAGGTAACAATTAATTAATTCACATTTATTCCATATGCTAAATAAATGAATGTACTCCATTCATATTAATGCTATTTAATCATGAGAATTATAAACCATGCCATGTCAAAGAGGAAATTTCAATAATGAATGCTCAAAAACTGGTAACACCGCAATGATTGCTATCTCACCACCTTAAGAGGAACCTTATACCGTCATAGATTCTTGGCTTTTCTAGTTCGTATTTTTCAAAGAAAATTCCGTAACTAGCTATTGACTTTACACGTCTGTACAGACATAACTAGTGAACTACTAACTCGTAATTATGTCAAAATATCGATTCTGCCAAATTTTAACATAATTATGAGTTCGTAGTTCCCTTGTCTTGTCTGTACTGCATTGTTAGGTCAATAGCTAGTTCGGTATAGGATTACGTTTGAAACTTTCTTTTTTATTTAATATAAACAAGGGAGAAAAACCAGGAATCCAATATAACAGTTCCCTTCCTTTTTATTTTCCTTGCTTCTTCCGTGAGATCAGCGGTACTGCAATTGGTTCGAGCCGGGCAGTATGACGTCGCTTCGGACTTGAACTGAGTCACATATAATACAGAGTGGTAGGTTAACTTCGTTCATTGATGGGGAAGATTACATGTTACATATGAGGAACTGGTTCCATGGAACACGTTCGAACTGATCAGTTCGTTATTTTGTAATAATGCGATTTGGTATGGTCAGTTCAAGTACTGTCGGTAGTCACTTAATCAGCATTCATAACAAGAAATGGCATATATAATTAATGATACTACTTTCCTCTACATAGATGCAAATAATTTTTATAAAGTTCTTAAAAACCCAGTTGGTAGTTAGGCCTTGACTTCTAGGTGACACAGATATCATTAGACATGGAACCAGAAACATATTGTTACCATTTCTCATCGTCAACTAACTGGCTTTGCTAGGGTCTTGAAAGGAAGGATTACTTAATTAAATAAGCGAGTTAATTATAACTTCCTGATTTATTTACAATAACAACAGAGAAAATACTCTCGGCTCACTGTCTCACAATGACTTGCTATCACTTGCCATTTACAATTAATAAATTCAATCAAACATAATTTACAAAATTAAATTAATGTAATTTAATACCTAAAATAAATCCCAATAAACAGTGTATAAAAACCTAATGAACTATTTTGTGAGTTATATGTTAATATTTAACAATTCCAATAATTTCAAAAAAGTCCATATCACATGTTCATACAGTCCCACCTTAGTATAGTTCAGATTCCACCAGTCCGAAACGTTATAGAGGTCTCCAAACGCCCCCATGCACAGTAGCCCTCTACTCGTTTTCTACATTATTATAGTATTCAGCATTACATTTTACGACACACGTCATTATACCCGAACCCAGGCAATAAAAACATACTTTTTTTCCGATAAATAAGGAATGAAGTTGTAATTTAGATATTATCAGAAACACTTAACGAACCACAGTAAATTTTCAAGTGTACTACTATCTTGGTGGCTAAGTCAGTACTGAGCATACAGTTGAAAAAAAAAACACATGTTTTCAGAAAACACGTGCGTAGTTCATTTTCCTCAAGCGTGACCCGCGTCTCGATACGTGGTTGAAAGGTAAAGGAGTATCGTTCTGTTAGAAAGCAACGGGAAAAAAATTGTCGTTGTTGGTTGGCTGCACGCGACAGTGGAAAGAACAGTCATATTTCTCTCCCATGTTTTCTTTCCACCCAAAAGAGATCACGCAAGCTGTATGTAATTTGCCACAATGAATTTGATAAAACGACGACAAAATATATTTCAGAGAAGAGCTACAGAAAATAAGAAATAAAAAACTCGCTTTAAAAACAAGCTAAAAGTATTTTATATCTCTCGCGTTTTCATGCTCCGCGCCCTCAACCTCACAGTCCGCGAATAAAATAAACCAGACCAAAGTCGTGTATGAATGTTTGGGAGGTAATGTAAATATCCTTCTACTTGCTACAAAGTACTGCCTAACATTATTATTTTTTTGCAATGTGTTAAAGAATATTTTCTGAGTATTTATAGTGAAATCAGTGAAATATTCTTGGTAGTGCCCAAGGCCAGACTAACACGATCTCAGGCCCAAAATAGTAAAAATTTCATGTTGACTCCAAGAAAATATAATTGCTACGTTTTATTATTTTTCTAGTAATTTCATGTATTAAATAATCAGAAAACATTCTCGTTTAATGTTTGGAATAATTAAGTAAATCATCAAGTGTAGAATTTTAACGGCTTCTCGTAGTTAATTAACTGCGAATTCCACGTTTTGGTCATTTAACATAAATATTGATAACATATATTAGTTCCTTAGATATTGATTTTATATTTAAGACGTTTTGATCGGTGCGCAGCAGCGAGATCTTAAAGGGCCGATGGGGGTTAAATGAATTGAAGGTGGAGCAGCGGCGGAGTGCAAGAGCGGAGGAAGCTGGAGTACCCGGAGGAAACTTGCCGATCAACGGCAGCGTCCGCCACGTTTCCCACGTACAATGTTACATGTAGGGCAATATAGAAAATTAATGTTTTTATATTATTACGAAACTTATGGGAAAATGATAAATGGTTGTGTGATAATCAAATATCTCTGTTTGCAACATCGAATAATTTAATTCCATTTGCTTTAATATTAAAGATAAAAAATCATATACGTTAGAAATTTAAAATACTGAAAAACAATTATTTATTGTAGTTTACTTGCAGATTTACATATATATATATTTCAAAATTACTCTCCAACTTATTTTAATTGGGAAGTCATCGAACTCTCTGACGTAAGGATTCTTCTAACAAACTTAGCTAAGACAAAACACCAAGCCTCTCTTGTCGCATTGTTATTCTGCTGATATTTAACATGCTTCATAATTATGATATAATTTTGGGCTTGACTGAGACTTATCTGAATATTATTAATTTTTACAGTAAGGTTACTAGCAATGTAAATTAAAGTCCTGTAGGTTAGCAGAAAAATTAGTGGCCGTATTTTCTAGTAAACATCGTTTAACTTTCGACAACACTGAGGTTGTGTGTTGAAGCATAACAGATGTAATGATGTCAAAATAATGTGGTAAGCAATCTGTTACTTCTCGAAACATTAACGGCATAGTTGTGAGGAAGCTCAGCAGGATGATTGGTATTGAAGTCCTCTGATGAAAATCAAGTAAATTAAGTACCTGAGATTTTATTTCAGACTCGGTAAATAACGAAGAGGTACTATTTGGCAAATCATTATGGAAGATCAAAGGTTCCGCTGTTACCTGTTACGCCTTCCGTATTCTTATCATCAGTTATTCTAGTTTATCCCTAACTCGGTGAAAAATAGTGATTTAACATTTTCTTTCGGATATTCGTCTAGTGGATCTCGTCAATGGGAATATAATTCATGTTACGTTTAATTTGAGCTATATCGCAACCAAAATTTAATAGTGCAGCTGTTTTAATTGCTTTAGTAATTGAAAGTCTTCATTTGAAGTGCGTGGTTGGTCAGCTAATGACCAACGGAGATATACGTGACTTCTAAGTTTACATCCCCCCTTCACAAAACGTAAACTGTTCTATAAAAAAATTCCAAAGGCTTAAAATTAAGTAATGTTGTAGGTGAAGTCAAGGCGGAACGGGATACGAAGTTTTCAAGTTAAGCATATACCATTAATTAAGAACAATGAAGTCTCAACCTTAGTAGCAATTGAATGTTCACAATGCGAGGAACAACATGCGATATAAGAAATTACAATAAATATAATTTTTAAAAATGTTTAAAAACATAACATTTGTTCCGTTATACCTCTTACATGGGGCAGAACGGGGTACAAAAGAAAGCAGATAAGTTTAACACATGCTTTGCACTGAAAATTCCAGGAAGTCATTGGGGGCTGATTACCTATTTACAAAATTCACAAATGAATGATTCATTTTCCGTGTCCGTTCCAGCACGCGAGTTGTGGACCCACTTCGTACAGAGATGACCGGACATCCAACCTTCATTAGAGGTGGAATAACACTCGCCACAGTATAGACAGTCCAAATTGTCTTCCTCGAATACACTTGAGTCTGGGGATGGTTTAGTTTTCATTTTACAAAGTCTTCCCGGGCGGCTTTCTTCAACATCTTACTCCCAGGACTGATTTTCCTAATTAATTTTTCCTGGTTTGTGTGTCAAACAATTTTTTTTTGCGTCTTCTTCTTTAGCCATTTGTTTCTCTTCTTTTGTTTTTTCCTTTCTTATTTTACCTTCTATTTCTCCTCCTTTTCGTTCAGAGAGTTTTCCAATTCTCTTTAGTAGGGCGATTCGGTCATTACAGCGGTTTTTCCTATTTTCCTATTTTCTTATTCAAGTGTTGTTTAACTGCAGGAAGTGGCATGACATTCTCAGGAGTGGCAGTTTTAAACGTAGATGACGTAGGTATAGTTTTGTCAATCATAGGACTCTCTGGCATCCAGGAGCACCCAGGTTAAGCCAGGTCATCATTTGTTTCGACTTTTTCAGTAGGCTGGTGATTTTCACTGCGATTGGGTTGTGCAGTTTCAGTCGCATGCAACCCAGTGCTGTTTGTAGGGCGTCCACTTTCCTTCAAATGCATGTAAGTCAGTGGTAGCTGCAGGAAGGTAAGCTTTCTCCGAAAATACGTTGGGATCGTGTGACGTTAGACGTTTGACAGTGTGTGTGTGTGATGAAAAATTCACAGTACACGTGTGGGCGACATGCGAACTGAAAGGAACCGGGGTGCGAACTCCCGACCCTCCGACCACAAGTCGGCCACGCAGCCCCTAAGCTACGAGGACAGAGCTCCGACTGCGCCACGGGAGGTTGGCTTCAGACATTAATAATAATCGCTACTTTTGCCAAATAATGGGCTTCCCACTCGGTATCAGAGAGGCATATGAATAACTTTGATATCGAGTACAAACTTAAAAAATTTGGAACTGGATGATCTAGAATTATTATTTCAATGAACTACACAATTTTAGGTGTGCTGGGTTATTTTTTAAGAGATTCTACAACGTACATTCTTAATATTTTAGAATATATTTTTATGAGTTCACCTGTAACATATTCAGCAACTGGCGCTTGAAAAACAACGCAATGCTCATTTGCTTGTCGATATTTACTTAGTTGAAGAATGTAGCTAGAGTCTAAAATTACGTAACGTAATCAATGTGGTCCCAAGTTTAAGTTTGTAGTACTATTTTCAATACCATGCATTTTTCTTGTATAACTAAATTTTAAATATTTTAACTTAGGCCGTATTTTTAGGATAAGATTTAAAACGGAAAATTCTGTAGGACTAAAAACACACCGCAGCTTCTATAACTGCCATTTTAACTTGTATCTTCCAATGAAGATGAATATTGAATGCTACATGCAAAGTTGCAAACTCCTATGTCGTTTTTTAAGACAGTCTATTACGTTTATCTTGTGGGCCAAAGGTAAGATATTCATTAATCTTCAAATGTAAATAAATTTGATTATTACAGTAAATACGCTGACTTTTTTGTTAAAAGTTAGCTTAGCAACGCGTTTTTATTACAACTTTTGCATAACAAAAATGTAAACGTCGTACCGCCATATGTATCATCTCTACTGATGACTTCACTTAAATCGTTGAATTTCATCAGGTGATCAAGTTACTGATAGCATTGTTTTGCATGCTACCGACACCGAACGCATTAATATTACTAACGAAGCAAATTAAAATAAAATGAAGCTAACGTTGATGAAAAGTTGTGTCTTACAATGTTATGCCAAAGTAAAGAATAACAGAGCCCCAACTGTAATTCTGATGCATTATTCAGCACTGATATTCTCCTGTTCAGCCTGGGGCAGCAGTGTAAGACAACATCAAGTCATACATTAGTTTATAAGTGCACTAACTGTGCCCGCGGCTCCGCTCGCGTGGACTACGCAATTAATGTTTAGGTATTTTATAAAATTAAGTTGAATTTTACTTAGTGTTAATTTTCTATACTCTATACATATTATAAAACTCAACGTCTCGGTGAATCAAATGGTAAAAACACTTATTAGTATTTCTCCGTTATAGATAGATATATGCTACCGCGAAGTTTTTTTAATGTCTTTTTATTCTACACAATTCTTTACTTCGTGATAATGTTTCATCTCTAACTGTTTACACAGCGTATTGCAAGATGATGAAGTTTTCATAACATTCTAAAAAATACCAGTCGTAAGTTAAATATTATATGAAAAATGTAACAATTTGTCGTTCAGCTATACTTACTGCAAAATCCCTTTTATTATTCAAAGACTCGCCAACGACTAAAGTACATTTCTTTATTCACAGTAGAGCTTCATGTTCTGTTGTTTACAGTTCCCTACAAGATGGCAGCGTATCACCTCCAAAACGCATATCGATTATCAAAACGAAAATGCTACTGTCGAAAGTCACGTCTGAATGTTACCCGTTGGTTGTATTTGTTATATGAACACACATAAAATTAATCGCATCACTGGAGAGTACTTGTAATCACTCTACTGTACTCGTCGCAATCGTATTTCTGCCACGTATTCTTAATATGACGCCAGTTTCTTTCTCCCAAGCCTCCTGCTGGAAAATCTAGCGGCCGTTTCATCCACGGAAACCAACAACTGGGAGCTAAAGTCGCAACGAGACGTTAACTTTAAATGGTATAACGAAATTCACTGCTAGCCAGCAGCTGATTTTTGACCTGAAGAAGGACAGGAAATGGTAAAACCTACCCTAAGATTGACAAATTTTCATCCACCTCCCATCCACAAAAGTCAGGCACAGTTATGCCTTACGAACCACGACTTAAATCGTCTAGCAAGCTACCTCTATCATTCTTACACTATCGGAAACTAGCTTCATTAAGAAATATTGAACATTATTAAACAATTCATTTAGAATATCTTCCGTTTCATAGTTACTGCTTCGGGGGACCAGTTTTGGAGAAGATAATTTGTTAACTACTTTTACCTGGACCAACAAGATTAAGCTACTTCGTAAGTTATCTTCATGAATTTAGTATTTAACAAAACCCACGTCCTTCCTGAACAAAAGTAAGAAGGCGTTATAAATATATATATAAATAATAAATATTAACAATTGATAATAATACTGTGATATATAAGTACACGAATTAGCTTCAGTAGGTCTATCCTTCCGTGTCCATATTAACGTGGTTGGGTTGATAGTCCAAACAGATTCCGAATGGAAGGAGCCTTTATAAAAAACAATCGGTATGTTAAATAAGTTTGAGTTTATTGTTTCACTCGCGGCGAAAATGCGTTTCTGCTTCATGAGCATCTTACAGTTGTGGTTACAAAGGCAACACATCTCTCCCCTTTCTCGCCCAACGTCCATTCAACTCAGGCTTAGAGGAAGCAACGGTATAGTAAAGGAGGTTAAGCTCTGTTCGCATTGCGCAAGTGAAAATAGATGAAGGTGCTGGAATTACAGGTTCCTGTTTCACGAGCGAGGCTAGCGGAGGAGCAAGAAAACGAGACACCCGCAATACACTAATGCGCAGAAATTAAAGTAGAAGTAAATTGGCCGCCAATGAAGCACTGCGCCGGACAGCACAACATTAATAACTCGTTAAAAATATAACACACGCAATAAAAATTGTCAGAACAGTAATATTTACGTTGAGAAGTGCATGTAAAATTTACCCTAGCACTTATAGGAGCTAAGCATTAACGGTAGTAGTGAATCAAGTTGGGAAAATAGTTTGCTGCCAGCACGTTCTCATGGAATATTCTGCCTAGTCCTTTAGAGATATAACAAAACCATGCACGAAAGAACTGTGTAAAATTAAATGATCTATAAAAACGTTAGTGGTAGCATATATCTATCTTTAATAGATAAACAGTAATACGTGTTTTTACAATTTAAATTACGCAGTAAAAACAAACGTAAAATTCACTGTCTTTCCTAACCATAAATAACTTAATCTTTATCAAAATAAATTAATTCACAGTTAAAACTGTTTAATGTTTATAAGAAATATCCTTTACAGCATACAATTTTATCCCCCATACTTTAATGCAAGAACAATGCATTTATTTTGTAACGCTCTAAAGTACCGTGCTGGAATTTACTTGCTTAAACGGAATGTATAAAAAAATTAAGTTAAGAAGAGTCTATTTTAAATTAAAATTTCAGCGTAGTTCAATTTTGGAAGCTTTATAAAGCACGAATTTCCGGCGTCAACCCCGTGCCAGAAACACAAACAGAAGCAGATAACGCGCAGCGCTGCAAAGAGCGGTACAGAACGAAGAATATAATGCAAGCACTCTTGACGTGAAACTTGCGTGCGTTTACCACGGCGACTCAGAAAGCCCGTATCGATTATGTAACACGAGGAAGAATCACTGGACGACTGGAGGCAGGCTTAGATAATGGTGTCCCAATCCCTGTGTCATCTTCAGGGTTTTGCGAAGTTTCCGACAGGGTGGAAATTACAATCGATTATTTTACCAGTGGTTGTTCAAAGGAGTGCAGCGCGCTGTTCACACAGCTAAGCGGCCACAATTGTTAGACGAAGCAGTGGGAGTTCAGGAGGCGACTTTGATAAGAGCATGAAGGCGGTCGCAAGGACAGTCACTGCCAAGTAGGCCTAGTACTGTGCACAGACGCCTGAGTCGAGGACGGTATTTCTCGAGACCTGCGGAATCCGTTTTGTTAAGTGATGTCTACGGCGCAGAAATCATCACGGGAACCAGGGAACACTGAAGTTGCGACCTGTCTACACGCGTGTCTAGGTACAATACTCGCTGTTTTCATATGGGAGGACGTGGAAGTATTCACATTCCAGATAACGCTATTGAACAAGGCCATTAAGAAGTTGGCAAACTTTTATATTAGGGGCTGCACGAATTTGTGTTTCCCGTGCATCTGACCTGTCTCTATAACAGGCCAGACGTAAAGAGAAGTTGAGCTTCAAAACTACGACTGGCTGTTCAGAGATGCAACGAATGCACATTTGCCTGTTTATAGACAGCAGCAACCATCCTCTTTGTGATACATTTGTGGATGACTACCTGGAAACCGAGAGCAGCACTTATTAGGAATGGCTGGCCAGGTCCCCCGATCTCAACGTTATCCTTTAGACGCACTTAGGAGCCACGTTGCGCGGCGTTCAGCATTTCCTTGGACTATCTAAGCGTCAAGTGACGCTGGTATAGTTATATGACTCTATATACCAAGTATAGGTCGATAATCCTGTTCTCAGCATGGGCATCCATTGTATTACGTTTGTCATTGTCCAGGTTGAACGCATGTCATTATTGACTTCAGGAAATATTACTCTGAGCCAGTGGTGTAGCATGGCTAGTGTCAAACTTCGCGAGCTTTGCTAATACCAGAAGGACTTCTGAGTGGAGATGTGGTATAAATATATTTTTGATGCCTTCGGATGAGTTGCCGAATTTAACTTGAACTATTTGCTTGTCCACGTGTTCATGTAAATGCACCAACACGATAATTCACAAGTTTTGCATCTCAGTGTAATTTAAGAGCAAGTGGCAATCCAGCTGGAAAGATTTAAAATTCCAACTGGTCAGTTCATGCTCTACGAGTGGCAAGTGATGAACGTCTTGCAGCCTCAGGTTTTCTTCAGGACTCCTACACCCTGTTGCAAAATTGAAGTTCAGTCAGTTCGTTACGAAGGTAATTAAGACATATAGAAGCTATTTGAACATGTATGCTATCTTAAGTGATTTATTCACAGCAATATTGAGAACTCAGAGGCATTATATTTCACTGTGCAGGAAATGTATCTGAAAAATAAAATTTTAATTTATAAAATAAGTTTAAATTAATCACAACACTCGTTATATTTCTTCTTGTAGTGGAATGCACGGAATATCTCACTTTGAAAATAATTTTTTAAAGAAAATTCTGACTATATTTTCCCAGTAAAAAATAAAAATTAACTGCGCGACATATTTCCAAATACATGCAAGATTTTTTGATCCAACTTGTTGCATGAGAACGTCTGGTGGTCGTATTTCGTCTTCAAATTTCATAGTCAAATACATTTGAAGGCGAAAGATTGACAGTGTGATGGGGCCTAAGGTAAGTCGGCTCACATCTGTTGTAACTGGCCCTCGATATCCTGCAGATCCGCACACGGCCGGAGTTGACGTCCAAGCTGATCCCACACGTATTGTACCGAGGACAAATCGGAGGACGTTGTTGGCCACGACAGTGCCTCAACGTGACGCAGATATTCCATAGGTACACGTGCCGTGTGTGTACGAGCATTGTTTCAGACCTGTGCCAGGTGATGTATCATAAGGACGTGTTACGTCATTGACGTACTGCTGTGCCGTCAGGGACCCCGGATCTCTACCAGAGGTCACCATGGCTCCACACACCATGATGTCAAGAACATCTTCGGCGTGTGTCGACTTAAACTTGTGCAGTGTGTCCTCTCCCCTCGGTGTCGTCACACTCGCACACGACGGTCATCCGTGGTAATCCTGGACCGATAGTCGTCACTGAACATGAAACGGCGTCACTCGTCATTCCTGTATGCCTTCCGATCACAGCACAACTCCAACCACCACCGTTTATTATCTGGAGTCGATGGTAGCTCTATCGTGGGATGTTGAACCCGTAGTCCGGCTGATGTCAGTCGCCTATAAATAGATAATGAAGGCACGGGGTGTTGTACAGTGTCCAACAACTGTGTCTGGATGGTAGGCGCCTGTGTCATGAAGTTCTGTAATGCCTGGCTCACAATGCAGAGATCCTCCCTTTGTATTTCTGCATTGGTTGGCCCCAATTTCACGACGTGTGTGTGAGCCCTCATGTACCCATTGGTTCCAACATCGTGTCACTATGACACCAGAATACTCCACGTGCCTTGCAATTACACTATACGTTCACTTTGAAGTCTTGTAGGCTCAATATGCGATCTACGGCCAAAATATTAATAATTCGAGGCATGGTAGCAAGGAAACGAAAAGGGCTATGTTGACATGTTAGACAATAACTCCTGGGCTTGAAGCGTAAGGTCCTAAATTAAAATGTATTCTTATGTACTGCATTAAATATAGAAATTTGATGAGTGACTCTATAATTTGATCGGTAAAAGGTTTCGTTCAATAATCAGTGTAGAAAATTACACTAGACTCTATTTAGTCAGGCATGGAAAATGTATTTTCTGGTGTGATCTACATTTTTGTAAAGGCCCGCTGCGAGGGACCCTCTCGACTCCACGAATAAATCTCTCTCATATACGTGTTCTTTTTCTTTAAAATAGTTCATTAAATATATGTATAAAATATATATATAAATAACTTAACTAAACGGAAATTATTTGCATATTATCACAAACATGAAACAAATACGTATTCAATTGAATCCTCTTTCTTTACTTCTGGCAGGTGTATTGAATAAACTTACGATCTGTAAAGAAACGTTTAACGATCTACCTGAAATGACTCCGCGATCGACCGGTCGATTGCAACTGACTAATTAATGAGTAATTTTTATGTAGTACATCAGATTGAAACAGGCATTTTTGGCACGTTGAAGGGCTTCAAAATAATGTTTGCAGTATACTAGATACGTTGAGTGTAGTATGCCATACTACTCGCCAGTTTTAAAAACGGCAGGTGAAACTGTCTTGGCTTGCACTTTGCCTCGTGTTGAATGGTTCTTTATGGCCCATTCTCGGTTACTTTCAACTTTTATGAAGCCCCGCTGAAGTTATATTTCCAGGATATTCCTCCGCTTCATACTGTAAAAACGCTTTCTTTGCTGCAGCACATAATTTTTTCCCGCAAAGAAAAATTTGCTTTAAATATGAACCACTGCAAAGTAGACTTGCCACAAACATAATTTTTGATTGATGTCAGTGACTATGATAACCATGCATTATCGTTACGGTAGTTCAGCAGATGCTCTTGTGGTAATGTCAGTTGCACTGTAAAGGAAATTAGCGCTGTGTCAAACAAACGTAATTTGTTAATAAGAGACAAGTAGCAAAAATTTCGAAATAATACTCACAAGAACACTATGGCGGCTCCGAGATTCGGACCCACACACCTTGTATCGTCAACTCACGACCAGTTTGTCTATTTGCGTCCGGATTACTTTTTAGAGGGATGTTATTGCAGGTAGTAACGTGGGCAAGAATACAGTGCCACCTCTTGGCAAGAATTGAGATTAGTGGCGCGAGGAATCATAGAACTGCAGAATGACATTAGACGTCTGCAGGAGGACTTTAAATTTGCTCAGCTTCAGTTTCGTAACTGCAGAATATATACTTATTGGTTTCTGAATGTTTGCGTTGGGACAACAGTGACGTGCTGAAAACTGCATTTTAACACAGAAAACCTTTCAACCGTTACCTTTGGTACAAATTAATATTTCCTTACTGTGAACAAAAGCAGTTCAAATAGTGGTTATTTCTTTGCTAAGGAGGTTAATATTGCCACAAAACAAAAACGTATAAAGAAAATATTTATTAGCAGAAAACTTACGTTTCTGTGACCTTCTCTTTGAATTAAAGCTACACTGTGTTGCTGTAAACAAAACAGCCTCAATGAAATGGTTTTCTTTGTCGTACAGAAAACTATGTATGGCATTTTTTATATTGCATGTAAGCAAAGCTTAAATGAGTCTAAAAAATTACACCAAAGGGAGAGTGCACCGAATTCGTCCGCACTCAGTGTAATAATGATTTGCATAAGAACTATTTCTTACTACGTATTACCAACACAACTATTTTCTCCCAGTTTTTATTCAATTTAATTTTAAATGAAATATTACAAGTTATCGATAAGATATGCGTAAAAGTTAAATGTATCCAAAAATAAGGTATTTCATGTTACACATTACATATTTAGAAAACAATCACGCACGCCATAAATGGGGTGATTTTTCAAATGTTTGATTCAAATAGTGTGGATGAACCGCGAATGTAGTACAACGCTGACTGCGAAGAGCTGCACAAGTGCTGCTTGTGCCGTTGTTGTCCGCAGGGCCGGAGCCAGGGAGAAGCCTCCCCTCCCCCACAACCGTGCCGGGCCTGTCAGGTTGGTCACGAGCCGGGCATCCTTCTCGGGCGGCGGAATCATCATCCGATCGCATCTCATCATCACCCGCTGGTCGCTCGTGCGCGCCCCCTCAACGCCTCCNCCCCGCATCCCGCTTATCGCAGCGGCACGCACGGCCTTAACGTCCGCCAGACGAACTCGACGCCGCCTGCATGCTTGAGCGCCGAGCACCCGGCTCATATTCACTTCTGGGATGCTCCGCGGGAGATTCATACATCGTTTTTTTTTTTCTTATTTCAAAATTCACCTCTATGTGCACGTGCTCGTGCGTCGGTTTACTTGAGCGACCTTATACCCTTGTCGGAAATGAGCGTTTTTTCCGGGCTTGTCCGGAAGTTATGACAGCTACGTGACGATACGTTCATTGAATGGTAGCCTATAATGAATTAAAGAGTAAATGAATGTATAAAAACGTATAATTTACGTCACAGACGTTCTTGGGATATAAAAGTTTAAGATGCAAAAATATTAACGTATTTTTGGCGCTACGCCCGTAGTGATAAGATTAATTATTTTTTTATCTAACATCGCTTCTAAAATAAACAGCTTGCCCAAAATAGTTTATGAAAAAACCACATAGGTTTTCTACCATTTCTATCAAGAAATTACCAAGCTAGGTCAAAGTTATGCAAACTATTTTTTAAGAGTAAAAATAAACGTATTATTTTTGCTGTTTTATATTCTATTGGCACGTAGGTAGAGCGTAAAGACTCGTCGTGACAGCGAGGTTATTAGAGACGGAGCAAGTTGTTCAGAGAAGCAGGTATGGGGAAGGAATCGGCCACGGCCTGTTGTAAGGAACCACCCCAGCATTCGCCTGGAGTGATTTCAAGAAACCACGGGAAACATAAATTTGGATGGATGGACCGGGATTCGACCGCAGATCCTCCTCCTGAATGTGAGTCCGAAGGTTTACCACAGAACCACCTCACTCGGCATCTTCTAATAGAATGCACGGAAATTGTAGTGCCTGGAAAACTAAACTGAGCTCGTTAAGCTAAAATATGGCACAGGAACTGAGATATGGCCAGTCGTGCGCGTCTAGCTATTACATCAATTGATAGTCAAAGTAAGCCCCATATAAGTACATTCGTGCGCCTTCAGTGCCTTTTCTCATCGTACTGAGCCACTTAGCTATCAGAAATCTAATAACCCTGCATGAGTACTACGTGCACATCTACTACGTGTCCACGGCAGGTTCGGACATGAGCCACCGCTCACTGAACTGACCTATCACTTGAAGGGAAATTTTTTTCCCGCGAGATCTAATCCCTCAAGCGTATTTTCAACCATTTATAACTACGAGGCCAGGCTCAGTTATTCGGTCAACCAATAGTCCCGTGGCACACTAATATTTCCCTGGCACTTGTGAGTTTTACATGCGCCTAGGCATTCTAGAAATTTCCACGACCTTCAAATTAATTTTCTCTTAAATCAAGGCTTTGGTCGCAACAACATGAGCACTCAGCCGTGTACACCACAACCAGTGGTCGTGCCTAGACACCAACTGTCAGCGACCTAGGCCACACGGGCTGAAACCAAATACCCCTGTCTTGTAGTGAGTATATCATTTTCTTGAACGAGTGCCCGACGGCACACCCCCCCCCCCCCC
>NQII01002698.1:136627-151638 GCA_002778355.1 Clitarchus hookeri | reverse complement strand
CTTTTTCCCCGCTAGAGGTGGCACGAATAACCAGAAGGTCGCCTGCTAAGGAAGAGAATCGTAATGGTGTCTGAAGGTATGCAGGAGGCAATTCACGCCATGAATCCTGCAGGGCAGCCCACAAATTCAATATACGCCAATTCGAGAAAGGGTTTCACGTCTGTCACGTTTAATGATTCTCGTCAGTCGTTGTTTGTCCCGTTCTTTCACGATCTTTTTCGCGCCGCAGCGATGTCAAAGATGTGATGTTTTACCGGATTCCCGATTTTCACGGTACACTCGTGAAATGGTCGTACGCGAAAATCCAAATTTTATCGCTACCTCGGAGATGCCATGTCCCATCTCTCGTGCGCCGACTATAAAACCACGTTCAAACTCACTTGAATCTTGATAACCTGCCATTGTAGCAGCAGTAACCGATCTAGCTGCCGACCACAGCGCGTTACTCTGATTGGTTCCATATCTCTGTTATTTGCATACGCACGCCTATGCCAGTTTTTTTTTTTTTGGCTCTTCAGTGTATCTGCACGGTAGACGTTGCCAGCTGAGGAGAGAAAGCCCTTTGTCCAGCAGTGAACATTCGAACACCTAATGGGGCGCTGCAGTCTAATGGAGTTCGCGAGTATGCATTTGCAGCACGTTACTGCGAACCAGAGTGAGAAATTAGCTGCAAGGATATACGCGGAGGTATTAACCACCCACAACCACCGTACTGTGCACGAGAGAAAGAACCGACCACACCTGAACTAAAGTCCAAACTCTCTCACATCATAACCCAGTAACAAAACAATGTAAAAGATTTTTCACGATAAAGTGAGCAACTTTGAAAGCCCTGCTAAAGATCTACTTTTTTGCAGATTGTGTATTCTTACACCACATGTAAAATTAATATTGTCATGACCCTGATCACGTTATTCATGCGTCTGCCAAGTATAACTTAAAAATTATTGAAAAAATAAATTCCTTGCGGAAATGCTAATTTTTACACGTATTATGCCTTTAAAGACCTGAAAGCAAAATAAATCGTTCCAGTATTCACAAATATTTAACCTTACACTTTTAATTCGGCGTTAAGACGTGGAACTACTTTCCTCTCCGTAGTTATCAACTTTACCGGCACGGCCAGTGTGCCCGTTAAAACACATGAAGGTTGCTTATTTTACCGTGAACAGCCTAGAACTAATGGCAGTCCACCTATCAGGGTATGAAGAGGAGTTTGCCAGAAGCGACCCGACCAACAGGATGCCTTCCACAGCGCACCAGATACAGTAGATATATTCTTGTACACGGAACTTATTATTGCATAATGGAAGATATTAGCTGATTCACTGTATGTTAATTTTTTTAATATATTACATTTTTTTTTACATACAAGAGAATAATTTGCGAGGAAAACAATAGAATGTTTGTTTTATTTAAAGATTCTCTAAACCGCTGAAGACACCACGCGAGCATTCCACCGATTTCGAGAATTGCAGTTAAATTGCATGGTATGCCTTGCATGAAAATGAACCCAAGTACTAAAGTAAAATGAGCATGTCTTGATTTCGCGTCTAGAGTGATGACGTTTAATATAACGTCATCGATTAATAATCAATGATTTCATAACTTTCTGAAATCATTATGAAAATTTCTCGAAAACTTTTAAAGTTGCTACATATTTACTGCGGTTAATCATGAAATGATTTCGCTTATCCTTTCTATGCTTTTGCTTTTGAAGTTGCAATTATTTTACTGTGCTGCCAATCAGAATAAAGAAATTTTTAAAAAGCTTCAGACAGCTGCTCAGAAACTGAATAGGCTTTCGCGAAAGGGGCCGCCACAACAACACGCTTCTGTATAAATACAAATTCTTTACGACCATCCACACAATGTTCCAACGGCTCGACTGGTAAGTTTGTGTCGCAGGTTCGATGCGTTCAAACATGTCCAAGACCGGAAGAGGTCGTATTGTGCCTTATGACGTGAAATCAGGCCATTATTCTTGGTGCTGAAAGAGATGAAATGTCCATCAGCAAATCTATACAGCTTGGTTTAACACATAGTCATGAACAACAACTGGGCCTGTATCATCTGGAATTTCGTAAAATTTCTAAAAGAAATCTACCAGCAAAATCTTAACATAAGGTTAATGGTGAAATTAATTCTAACCACTTCTGAATGATTATTATTTCTGCAGATTATTTCACTAATGTTTACACATGCTCTAAGGTTCTTGGTATAAGGCAGAATATTACTCAGTAAATTTATACACTCTTATAACCTACCTTCTCTTACAGGCAGAAAAAAAAAATACTTGGTTTCCAGTGTTAAGGCACATACTCTGAGCCAGCCTGGTTGTAGACAGAATTCCTGGGGTTTCTTTTACCAAATATATATTTCCATACGTGTAAATTCCTTTTGTAAACCTACAATATTTTATCACTGACCTTTTTATATCAAGTGACACATTTTATTAGACGTCTGTTAATCAACAATCTCAATTCAGTTAACGCATGTTTCGTAACAGCAGGAGAAATAATTTATTGTTTATTTTGGAGCGTGTCTTTCAACGAGTGTTTGCTTGTTGCTGGTGTTTTTAGTTCTTTCATTCCCTCTATTTTGGTGCTAGTGGAGACTGTATTCATAAATACTGATTTTTTTTTTCCGTCTTGGCAGAGGAAAGAGATTTCATGTCAGTTCATGCCATGATGACAATATTAGTTTCATTGCTTACTTTAAAATAGCAAAGGAAACGGGATAATCCAACTGAAGTCCAGAGCATGTCATTGTTCATTTTTAAGAGAGGTCTTCTCACTAAATAAAAAGGAGCCTTTACAGTACTCTCGCCTGAACTGTCTTCTCTGACATTACTTTAAGGCATTTCAGAAAAAAAAACCCTAACGTTGCTTAGTTTTCCTCTTGTTCTTTTTACACTTCATTAAGGATTACAGTTTAGAGCTCAAGATATAAAAACGGAATATTACATTGATTTGTTTTAATAAAATAAGGATTAACGAAAAAGGTTTTACACGAAAATACCTACGTAAAATTGGCCCAAATTCCGAGCATACGAAATCCGCAAGAGATTTAGAAATATCGTGGTAAAAGTTTAAACAAGCCAGCCATCGGGAATATTCAGCCTCTCGTGCATCGCTATGAGTACCGCGGTGGGCCTGTTAGACCGGCGTAATGGAATCAAGCGCGCGTCCTGCAAGCGGATGTGTTCTCCAATAATATTCACCCGTTCAAAAGGGCGGCGTGAGTGGGGAGGGGGGCTCTGCAGCTCAATAATGTCCGATAACAGGCGCCGTAGCTGGGCTTGTGGTTGATCGCTTTTCAGAGGCAGGTGTAATTCCTTCTTTTTGCCCATTGTATATTTAAAAAAAGCGTCTTCTTGCCGATTGTGTGTTGCCATTGCCGTGCGTATAACGACTAGTATTTACCGTGCATTGGGTAGCACAAGTGTTAAAAACATACAGGATGATTCTAAAATCATGGGACAAACATTGAGGAGTGGTAGAGCTCACTAAAACAAACAATTATTGTATAGGAATATATGGGCGGGAGTGACGTGAGGCACAAACACAAAAACATAACACATTAACGGGAACATAACATGTTCATTAGCAGCATACTTAACGAGTGATTCCTTACAGAAAATGTTAAAACAGTTGCTGGAAATGTATCCACCAACAGTCACGCATGCTTGGCGACCTCTACGTATGGCGTGATTGGCTGGCAATGGTGGCGTGCGTGTAATACCCGGCGTATTTGAATCTGCTCGCCAATTACTCCACGGACGCTACCAAGCTTGCATTACTGTCGGTGGTAGCAATTTTGAGCAATTATTATAAACATTGCTGTAAAAAGGCATTTAGCGGCGACGTTGTAAATAAACAATGTGCTGCATTTCATGTGTTATTTTTGTGTTTGTGCCTCAACGCGTCACTCCCGCCCATATATTCCTATACAATAATTGTTTGTTATAGTGAGCTCTACCACACCTCAATGTTTGTCTAATGATTTTAGAATCATCCTGTATACAAGAGGTGTTTCAAAACCACGTGCCTGAACTGAGACCACGGCATCTTCAGGCGGAAAGAAACAAAACTTTGCAGTACACTTATGTCTGAGAACGTCACAGCATAGTACCGCTCGAAAACAAGAGACGACCCGGGAAGTATGAGATACTTCTATTTGGTCCATTTTCGAAGTTCGTGCAGATGATACGGTCAGGACGAAAAATTTACATGCTGGTAACATGCAAACAGAAGATTTGTGGTTACCTGCATTCGCATTAATATAGATACAGCTGTGATACAAGCAGTAGTCGATTAAATATTTTATAATTTATTGTAAGCATGAAGTACTTAATATTTTATCGCATTCAAATAGTATAATAGTATAATATATCTATATCAATCACTCATATCAGCAATACGTCAGCTAACAGTAGGGACAATACAGTTATGCTTAGCTAAGAAAAAAAATTATATGAAAAGTTGTAAGATGTTATAACGAAGATAAGAAAAGCGGTTGCCTAACTTTATAATTTTATTGTGATAAGAAACGAGCCGTGGCTGCAATAGGTAAATTGAGAAGTCCCGTAAAGTAAATGAGACTAGAAAGATCGACTGCAATATAAACAAAAATGTCAATAACTGTCGGCAAGACCACTCTGTCAAATGGAAGAACGAGATTAACTCGCTTTATTGTCACGTAGTGAGAAATGTGCAAGTTTTTTACAGAGTGTTAAACAGTACCTACAACTGAGAAGTTTTGTTATGCACTGTAGAGAAAAGACAACCTTTTGTGTTATCGGGGAAACCAAGTGGAAACTTCTGAAGACGATAGAGTTTCGGTTAAGAAGGAAGCATTCGGTAATGGAAATAAATGTCATTACCCTACACTACTTGTAAATTAGATGAAATTAGAGACTGGGAGACGAAGTCCTATCTGAAATCTATTTTAATGAAACGAGGATTTATACTACATGTAATAGGAGGAAATGTTGCTAACACGATGAGGTTCGTGGGTTATACGAAATTGGTGGAGTAGAACAAATGTGTATTATAGAACGTGGTGGAAGTGAGGAAGGTTATATTAATGTAGCGTTTTTTTTAAGTCTATTAGTATATGCTAACGACCACAATGAAATGGATGGTTGAAAATTTTATGAAACAATGTGATTGCAGTGGCAGTGACTATGATTTCAGTAGTATTAAAATGAAAACCGAAATTCCACAGTGTGACGTAAATAACAGCGGAATAAAAGAAGCTGTGCATGCTAAGATAAAATACGTATCCTAGTTGTTATAAATGGCCTAAGTAAGTATTTCAGGTGCTGGGAGAGAACCTAACTTCTTAACGATTTCATTCCCGCATTGATTTAAAGTTTCTGATGTTGTGAATATTACATAATTTGATACTTGTTAATTTGGTTCGTTATCACAACCAATAAGTAGATACTTGCAAAATTTGCGTTTTTATTTGCAGGAAGACTGAACTCCAAGTTGCTGTGTGTTTGGCCCATTTCTGCCATTGGAGGAATATTTATCGAAGGACTATTTAGCCAATAATATAAGTTCAGAGGTGGAGGGGCCAATAGTGAATAACGAGATCAAGCGAGTAGGTTACTTCGGTGAAAGGGCAGTAGCAAAAAAACCACAGACTTGTGCTCACATATGTATGAGACAGCGAAATCTGTCAAGTCGTATAAACACAACGTACATTTTGCAGACATCTTCTACCAATAAGCTGTAGGTTTTGTTTTCGTCATGATGATGTACTGTGCAAATTATAACTGTAACTGTGGGACTTTGTTGCAAGCAATGAAAGATCACAGATTCAACTGCGCGCGCACAATCGTAGTTTTCCCTTACCGCTTAACGTAACTGAATGGCCAAGCTTTCAAAATGCGACGTTTTACCACATTCACGATTTTTTTCTACAGGAATACATTTAATATGATAAAAGTAAAAAAGATAGGGACACAGATAATTGTTTTTAACGTTTGTGGCAAAAGTCATATTTTAAGAACTTTTATATACCGAGAGACGCGTATTCGCCCAAAAAATTATTTCACAGAAAATAATTCAGAACATAGTCCCCTTAAGAATGTCCACTGCAATTAAGGAAGTTAACTGAACAAATATTTACAGTGCAGTAGGATACTTTCAGTATCTTCCCAGCCATTCAGCGGAAATTAGTGGCCAGGTATTAACACTTATTAAATAAAAATATGTCCAATAAAATAATACTTACATAAGAGCCTGCATATCATGAATTATCAACTTTAAAGATAGCAACAAAAGATGTCAGACAAAAACAGGCGACAGCAAGCGATGAAACAGTAAACTACTTCTGTATGACAGAGGAAGAAAGCGTGAGGGTAGTAAAACTGGCTGAACTCCCCTCCCTTCCTCCTTCTTCTTTGCCAACCCGGAGTCAATTACCGACCGACAGAAAACTGTAAAAATAATAGTACTGCTGAGGAAATTATAGGCCGAAAATAGATAAAAGACGAGGACGCGCAAACGAAGTAAAGATAATAAGAAACGGCAGTAGCGCAGGTTTCCCAGAGAAGCCTGAAGAATGCCAATAAAGAGGAAAGGGACAGTGACTAAAGAGAGTCCTAGGAGGGACGGGGAGGATAAGAAATAAGAAATTGCAACTTTATTACCTAGAATGAATACACTTACAGGACGGGTTGTGTCAAGGGAGAGGTTAGTCCCTGCCTAGCAAAAACCTTTCTTCAGGCAATTTCATTAATAACTGATAATATACCGTTCCATATTTCTGATCAAATTAAAAGGACATGCATTTGTCCATAAAATTCTATGAACAACTTATTTCAGATTGGCGCATTAATCAGTAATATTAACAAATCGACTCTAGCCCATTGTGATGGCTGTAGATAAAAGTATTTACCTTCCCTGAAAAAAAAAACGTTTCCCCAGACAATTAATTTACTGAGATACGTGTATACGCGCAAGCAGTAATTTTACAGACAATATAGTCGATTCACGATTAATTCTAACTATTCTGAAACCCTGCTCATGCTCTACTTCCAGGATATTCCTCCGCCTCAAGCTAAGAAGACTTCACCGAGTCTAGGAAATTACGCCAAAAGGACCACGCACCACATTCATGAGCACTCAGTGTAATTATATTTTGCGTAAGAACTATTTCTTACTGGGCATTACCAACACGCCTATTTTCTCTGTTTTAATTCGTATTGGTTATGAACTAAATATTATAATTTATATGTATAATATAATTTGAGGTTAAATTTAACCAAAAATGAGATACTTTAATGTTAACCCAATTTAAAATGCATGTGATATCATGGCATATTTAGGAAATGCACACACGTCATACATGGAATGATTTTTAAATGGTTTTATGCAATAGGTGTGAAGAAACTGTGAATTGGCTATATCAGGTAGCCCCCCTTAAATACGTATTCACGTCGAAAGCCGGCACACGTGGACCGCTTAGGCTGCTGGAGATATGTTAACAAACTGGGTAGGGTAACTGCTAAGGTGAGCAGTGCCGCGAGATAACTGAAGGACTTATACAAACTATGGGCAAGGAACCAATAATAAGACAGTGATTTGATCAACACGAGTTCAGCATGTACAGTTTGTCAAATACAACATATCAACTTTATGTGCAACAGCAGTTATAGTTGTGTATTTAGACACAATGGCCATCAAGCAAAGGAAGAAAATGTAAGACGTAATCTAAGCGAGCAACATACGCCTTAACTGCTGCCTAGTTAAACTTCGAACTAGCATCCGAGTTGACAGCTGATGGTCCCTGCTGTTCGGCAATTTAGATGGCGGCGGAGTAGCGAGGACGTAACAATGCCCTGGAGGGGACAGGAGATTTCCACCAGAGCCGGGCCTTCCATTCCCTAAGTAAGCTGCAGGATTGGGGGAGAAGGGGAAGATAGCTGTCCGACCGCCGTGGTGGCTCTCTACAATTCTGCGTCAGGTGCGAAAGGAGGAGAGGGGTGACAGGGGAGGGGGAGACGCCTGTGTATACTCCGTGCGACGTTATCTTGGCCCTTGCGCGACAGTTCTGAAAGCGGTGAAGTCGTGTTTTTCGTACCTCCGCCACTGCTGCAGCAAGACTTCTCACCTATGTTCATCACGATGGTTATATAATTCTGTCCCGTGGCTCTAGGATGGTTTTAGAAACTGGAGAACTCCTATCCAAGCGGAATTAACATATGAGGACACTGCCGAAGGAATAAAAAAAAAAAAAAATAATAAAAAAAAATAGGTAATCACGATAGAGATTTAAATTAGACAAACGTTTCCATTGGTTTTTTTTTTATTAACTTGTAATCTTAAACTGAAGAAGCCTGGTCAAATCTCTACCTAATCTATCAGCTAGAAAACCCTATTTTCATGCAAATAGTACTACTTATGAAATAAAAACTTATGGGTCGTCTATTAATTCAGTTTTTTTTTCCATAGGTGATGATTATGGCAGCACGGAAATCAAAATCGGTTTATGGCAAAAAAAAAATTTAAATAACACCTTTTTTTCGTTTTAAAATCCCAAACACACAGTAACCAAGTTAAAAGTTAAAGTAAGTGTATTAGGTCCTTCGGTTATGCTCACGGGGTTTGGCCAACGCAACCACTTATCACAGCGGACCCCGAAGCACATGCTGACGTGCTCAAAACATTAACATGCTGGGAGTGGACGCGAACCATCAGCGATCCGACCGCCTCGCCAGTGACAGTGACAAAATGATAACACTTTGAAATGTAACCTATTAAATATTAAGTAATCTTCAAACCCGTCCTTTTTGTACAAAATATTCGTATATTTTTAAGGTTGAACAAATTATTTAATCCTAATGAGTGAAAGACTTAAAAATATTCTTTTCTTTTAGATTA
Organism: Clitarchus hookeri; assembly: GCA_002778355.1. Taxonomy (NCBI): domain Eukaryota; kingdom Metazoa; phylum Arthropoda; class Insecta; order Phasmatodea; family Phasmatidae; genus Clitarchus; species Clitarchus hookeri. The sequence goes on along the minus strand of NQII01002698.1, from coordinate 142,741 downwards.
AAAAGGTATCTAGAAATTAATTTACGGTTTTGCTGAGACACAATCCATGTTTTTACTCTTTTGTGATATGCGAGTTTTTACTTTATTTTCATAATTTTGTACTTGTAAATTTTAACAAGTTCAATTGTTTCTTATAAGTTATGGAAATTTAAGTACGCCGGTACTGAATTTTACCACTACTTCCATAGTCGCTATATAACAAAGGATAATTAGTTTCAAAATAATTTATGATTAATAAATTATTTGACTATATATTTTTTTATACGTATCTCATTTGTCTTTGACTTTTTAAATACAAACGTGTTTAATAATTTCCTCTTAAGAAAAATTAAAACGGAGAAATTCAAAGTGAAATTTATCAGAGCATTTATTGGATAGTTAGCATCCTTTCTCGTTTAGTAAGTATAAATTTGTGTAAGCATTGCCATCTTCTGGAATAAATATTTGATCTCCTGTAAAAATATCAGATTATATCTTATTATAAAAAAATGTATTTATTTTTTTATATGTTGGACGAATTGTGTCTTTAAAATCTTTTATATGTTTATAACTAATTAATTTAGTAAAATATTAGTACTGTTTTTATTTTATTATATATGATAAAACACAATATTGTGCATATATACTGCATGTTATATACATCCATACATATGTTATATATATTTTTATTTATTGTTTATCAATCAATTACACAATGCAGATAAATAGATTTCTTTGGTTAAATTACTCGTTGAGAAGAAAAAATATTATATTAAAAAATCTGATTATGAATTATAAAATTAACTTTAATACATGATTCTGGAAATGTAGGTAAAAAAAACATGTTGCTGAAGACAATGAAAAAGTTAATTATATCTTTATTACCATATAAAGATGATAATTCATGTGTTCCTTGAACACAGTTTATTCTAACTGTGCTAAAAATTTGACCGTGTAAGCCTACGAAAAATTATCTATCCTTACATTGAAAATTTAAAATAATATATATTATACTTAAAATGTAAGTAGATATTCAATATGAATCAGTGTATAAATGCACCTTTATAAATAAAGTTTATTAAAACCAAACCATTATAAAACATTTTAATGAACATAACTTTAAATCTCAGGCTACAATATGACAAAATAGATACTCGCCTGTAGTATTTCTTGTGGTTTTCCAAAAACAGGTTTATTGACATCTTTATTATTGAATAATCATTTGAGATGACCAGAAAGAAACATATATTTACAAAATTTTAATGTAAGGTTTTGATTAAGGACGGATATTTGGGTTCAGTGAGCAGATTTACGAGTTTGTAATGTAGGGTTTGATGAAAGCAAGGTGGTGGAAAGCAGAGTTACGAGATTTTATCAGTAGTCACGCATAGAAAATATACACAGATTTCATCCATTATTCAACATCTGGAAAAATGAAAAACTGGCCTTACGCAGTTTTAGAAGAAAGCCGATGATATACACATGTGTGTGTTTATGTTATAGACACCCAAACTGCAGGTTTATTCGCCAAATTCCACCCAAATTTCAATTTCACTTGCTTTCCGTTTACATGTTCATTCGAGAAATTGTAATTTTTTGTCGAATTTTTGCTTAGGTAACTGGATCATCAAGATCGTTGGCGTATATCAGTTATGATTCTTTCCCCCAATTTTCTATAAATTATATTGCCATGATTTCACTTCTGATGTAATGAACACAGAGTATACGTTATTATTTTTTAAAGACTTAAAACTATTTGCGTTGATGTGAAAATCTCAATTTTCACACGTGCCGCTGTAACGTCAGGCGTTCATGGTGATTTTAGTTTCGCAAATTTCATGCAGAATATTTTACGACACAGCAGGCCGATGATATGTTTCTTTCGCGTATGCTGTGAAGCGTTCGAATTAATATTTGCAATGAACGTAGTTTGTTGAAATTTATATTGCAGACACGTTATTTCTTTTCAAGTTAAATCACGTAGCTAAATAATTTGAACACTTTAATTTTAAAAAGTATATTTCGAAAACTCTTACATGGATTTTGAGCCTTGTAGGCGAGTTACTCAAATTTAATAACAGTTTTAATAAACCGAATATTTGGATAACTTATTTTAATATGCATAAACAAAAACAAGAGAAAATAGATAAAGTGAATTTATAACATGATTAGTACTTAAAAAAACTCATGTTGCTGAATTGACAGACACAACGTCTGGGGAAAATAATTTCTCAAGCCACGTTGCGCGGTAAATATAATATTTCTGGGATAATTTTAACACAGCTTTTCCATTTTCGTATGCAAGTGCTTCTGAAAATTTGCCTCACATCCTCCTTGCCGAGTACTCAACAGAATACTCCTGCCTGTGTTTCGGGACACGCATCATTTGAGAGAAGGGGATGATCTCGCAACGCGCTTGTTTATTTTTAATTAACCGGAAACAGGGACATGTTTGTTCAGGCTGAGAAGTCAATAACGTCCCATGGAGCAGTGCAATATACTCACACGTAAGTCTACCCTTCAAGCAAGGCCAATTCAACCTCACGTTTCATTTCGTACGTGAAACTAACACAGAAACTCTGAGGCCTTTTAATCTTGTAGCAGAAAATTTAATTCCATACCTGCATTCAATTTAGTAGCTGCTGAAGTGCACAAAAATTTATGTTAGCTCCAGAGGTTTTATTGAATTTCATAAAGTAGAACCGATGTTTAATCATTACAATCAAGGGCCTGCGCCTAATTACAATCTTAATTCACCATCGAGGTCAAAATTTCCTTCATCACTAAAAAAATACCCTAGACTGTTACGCTGTTATTCGTAAGGCTATTTATAAAATATCTAAGTATGAAATATCATCCTACAAATGCCATCCAAACTAAACACTAGCAATTAATAAAATATATAAAATATAACATCTGGTTAATCTAGTCCCTTCAACTTTCAGAATAACTGAAATACTTCTAAGTATCCAGTTGGCACTTAAATATTTCGGAGATCACCACAGTCAGAAGTTCCCATTGTTTAACTCGTGTATTTAAATTTGCTATATAAATCACAGATTTTTTCATTTACACGCCTCAAAAAATGTTTTGCACCACCTCTAAATGATTGCACGTGAAGGATGTTTGCTGGGGCATTAGGCGCATTACAAAAAGACATTCGTCAAGTCTGGCGTGATATTCTGTACAAACAGCGCGAATTTCATCCTGTCCTTTATTTTAAGCAACCTAGTAACTCAGAAACCCCGATGGTTCAAAACTTTTTCGAGGTGTGTATACAAACGACTCAGTTTTAGGTGTTAAGCTGATATATATTTATCTGATTAATAATTGTATTCATTTCAATACACATGGCCGTATCTTTTGTGAAAATGAGATATATTTCCATCATAAGTTTCTTCTGCCTTTCCGGTGTACAGTAATACTTTGATTCCATGGGAGTAAAAATTTATGCTTCTCTGTTTACAGTTTACCTCGAAAGGTAGCAGTTGCCGAATAGTCTCAATTCATACCTGTTGCTGACTAGTGTTATTCGATTTCAGGCATAAACTAAAAATTTAAACAGATGCTGCCCGGAGATGTAGCGATTTTTCTCCGGGAATGTATATTATATACATTATTTAAATTGTTGATATTTAAGGTTCTCGCTTTTATACTTAGATGACAATAGGAGCAAAGCTTCCAAAGTAAAAAAAATTTATTCATCGCCACTAGTTATGTTGTTCAATGGCGACTTTTGTCATTTGTTTTCATTTTATATAAACGCCTAACAACGGGTTTGTAATATACATACAGAATGCAAAAAGTATGGAATTTACATACAAGAAAGCATAGCAAGAAGAAGTTACCAACGGCACCGATACAAGATGTAAAATTCAGTGTTTGTAACAAAAAACATTTTTCCAATACCACTGACAAACAAACACCACAGAACAACCAAAGTAACTTAACGTTGTCTCTGACTAGGGAGGGTTTCTTTCTTCACACTGCAGTTTAGTACCGTGTGTGGCCTCCACGTGTATTGTGCAGGCACCTAACACGCCGTCGCATACTTGTAACCAATGTGCTGATGTCATCTTCCGTTAGCAGGTTCCATTCCATCTGGGCAGCTCTTATGAGATCTGGAAGCGTTTCTGGAGGTTGTGGATGGAGTTTTCAGCATGGTCCATGCGTGTTCAGTGCGTCAGTGCGCTCTCTGTTGATCACAATAGAACTACATGACTCATGCCATCCCAACTGCCTTCTCTCACAATATTCCAAACTTATTTGATTTATTAAACAAGGCTATGATATATGTGCCTCTCCCTGCTATGCACCTATATTAATGGTGGATACAATTCTATTACTGCGGTGTATGCACTTATCCAAGAGGTTAGTTTCTGCGAAAGTATTAAATGCCTGATAAAAGAGGCACAGCGATAGCAGTTAATTTATTTTCGTCATACTTTCTCGGCCTTTTCCTGGGAAAATAAAATGTATTTGAGATAGCTACCGTTCTCAGTTGAAGTGATAACGTTTCTCATATTTAATGAGGTACATTCATATCTCTTAAAGGTTCGTGGCGAAATGTCCTGCCCTTTCCCTGCTCTTCCACACCCCGGGTTCCTTATCAATTTTCCTTAAGAACAGAGCTGAATATACTGGAATGCGGCCGTGTCCATCTGAATGCGTGCTTGAGGGCGTGCGTGTGTGCACGCCCTCTCTCGCTTTCTCGCGTGTATTTGTAATAACGAGCTGATATACACTACCCTAAATTTAAAGCATACCACAAAGGGCTTTAGGGAGTAAGAAATTATAACTCAGAGTTTAGTAGAGCACAGCAGTGTAAGTTGGGGGTTTGTTAACCGTTGAAGATTACACTACTATTTCAACCACATACATTACTGACGCCAAGTGAAACATCATAACGTCAAGTTATCTTAATGGCGGCCAGCAAGCAGACTTAACACGTAGTTGATAAACACGTAATTCGAACTTCAACATCATCGATGTCTTACAGATGTACAATACATCGCCGCTTTGTGAAGTTCAGTCTCAAGAAACACGCGGCTCCGAGCAGAAACGTCTCCATCGTAATGCGCATCTGATCGCGTGAGCTGAAAAAAAAGCGATGAAGGGGGGGGGGGCGAGGAGTTCAAGCAAAGTTTCAAGCAGTCACTTTCTTCTTCTTTATCCCACAGGTTGATTTCGAAATCATTCAAATGCACCGAGAGACAGGTTTGTTCCCGCCAACAAAATTGTTGTTTGTATAGGGCTAAATGTATATTTAGTAGCGCCCACAATAAATAATTTTGAGTAAAAACTGGAAAAGCAATAAGATTTATTTTGTTTATGTAACAAAATACACGCTTGAATAAACAAAACATATGTCTTGGCCCCCATAATTTTTACACTGTCATTAAAATATTAAAACATTTAGTTGAATATATATATATATATATATATATATATAATGCTGGGTGTGGCACTCGGGAATAAATGACCTGGGTTCGAATCTCTTCGTACTTATAATAATTTTTTTTTTTATAATATCGCAAACTGTTCAATGCACGTAGAGCAAAACTACTCTTTAGTTACACCAACCAAATGTTACAGTTTGGGGCAGCCAAATAAGAATAAAATATATTTTTTCCAACAGCAAAATATTTCATTGTCCTTATACAAACATATTAATTTGGTTTTGGTAAACAAACTTCGTTTCATTCAACAAAACCTTCTCCTCAGTGCAACCGCAAGGCAGCTGTGCTAGCGAATGAGTGAAGATATTTGGGCGGCTCTTAACAGCGAGCTCTTGAGAGCCGATGAGGGTGATTGAGGTGAGTATGGAGCAGCGCCGGAATTAAAGAGTGGGGGAAGCGGGATATCCCCAAGAAATTTCTCAGACCAACGACATCGTTCGGCACGATTCCCACACGTGAAAGTCCGAGAGCAACCCGGCCGGGTATTGAACCCGGTTCGCCTTGGCGGGGGGCGAGCAGACTAACCGCTCAGCCACCGCAGCCCCAGCTGTGCTAGCGGGAAGGCAGAGTGTTGTGGAGGGCAGACTCGGCCCCAGCCAAGCAGCCGGGGCCGAGCGCGCATGCGCGGGGGTTGAACCCCTGCGCTCGGTGCAGGGAGGGGGTGAAGAGCGCTGTC
>NQII01002698.1:84184-136174 GCA_002778355.1 Clitarchus hookeri | reverse complement strand
GGCGGCGGCGCTTGCCGCGCTCGCCGTGCTGCTGCTCGTGTGCTCGTCCAAGCCCCAGGCGCCCGCCCGCCTCAAGAACACGTCGGTACGTACATCGTCTGTTCCCGGTATCTCCACACTTCTTTTTTAAATTTCGTGTTTTTTCCCCTAAAAATGTCATGTATCACAAGAGTTTCATACTTATATTTTATGCGGTAGCGTATCTGACACATTCGGAAGGTCGTGAGTATAATCCAGGCCAGCTACTCTGAAGGTTTTTTTTTTTACGAAGTGATTTTCCCACTATTACTTCCAGAGGAATTCTGGTGCAGTATCTGCATGTATGCCCTCCCCCTTCCATTCCATGTGCTCTCCTGTAAAAAGGCCTACAGTTAATGGCGTGTTATTAATATTAAATAATATTAATTTAATTTCTACTGATATTTTATTTATAAATTACATTATTTCATTTAGAAATAATATGAATGAATACATAAATAACTATGTGAATTGCTAATGACTAGTAACAAATAGTTATCATGCAAAATATAACTAAACTGAGTGCGCACAAATGCGGCGCTCTTTCCCTTTGGTGTGTTTTGTAATTTTCTAGACTTAGTTGAGCTTTGTCTGCATGAGATGAAGGAACAGCCTGAAAGTGTAACTATGGCAGGGCTTCAGAAAATTTTGAAGTAACCGTGACAGGTCTATATACTGATCACAGTCAACTGAACACTCAAGAAAGTTCTAGCTATTAGGATGTATACGCCTTTAAAGAAAGGTTTTGTACCACCAGTTACCTGTAACTGGTTGCACGTGAAGGAAGTTCGTTGGGGCAGTCGACGGACTCCGAAAAACATTTCGCAAGCCTGACGTGGTATTCCGTGCATGTACTACTTAATTTCATACCACTCTTTCACTTGAGCCGTGAGCAACCTTGTAACTCAGAAATACCAGTGGCGAAAAACCTTTTCTTTGAGGTGTGTACTTCTCTGATTACATTGTATCCTTCTACCATATGCAATTTTAACATATCGTGGGCCTCAGTAATTTATGCACGTGCTATCCAAGTGAAATCGTGGAATTATATGGCATGTGAATGGTTATTTTGTATATAGTNTCAGTAATTTATGCACGTGCTATCCAAGTGAAATCGTGGAATTATATGGCATGTGAATGGTTATTTTGTATATAGTCTATTCGTGGTTTCTTCACACTTTTTTAATCAAATCTCTGAGAAATCACCCCATGTAGGACGTGCTTCGTAGTTTCTTATATATGTCGTGTATCACAACGGTTTGAACTACTCTTAACATAAGATAATGTTATTTTTCTAGTGAAAAGAATTTTTACTTATATCTTGTCACTAAATTATAATATCCCATTCATAAAAAAATAAGAAAAACTGAGAAAACAGGTGTTTTGGTAATGTCTAGTAAGAAATAGTTAGTATGTAAAATATTATTACATTGCGTGCAGCGCATGAATTCAGTGTTTTTTCCCTTTGATGTAATTTTCTGGGCTTAGTTAATCTTTGTTTGCATGAGTCGGAGAAACATTGTGGAAGTGGAACTTAAGGAGGGCTTCAGAAAGATGTGAGTAACTATGCATGGATTACGCAATTACAATAATGTGTAGAAAACAATAATCACTACCCTCACTGGACATACATTTAAAAACCGCTCCCTCAATGTAACGCAGAGACTTGGGGCTGTTTTTTAATTCCTTCGCTAGTAAATAAACAGGAAGACCACATGCCAACATGCACTGTAACATGTACGTAATTACGGGCAGTTAATATATTTTTTTCAGAGGTTGGTTGCGAAGGTGCTTGTGTTACCGTGAACCGCTCGTAGCTGCGGCTGATCTGTGTGTCGGCGCCGTGCATTGATCCCGCGCGGGCCAGACACGCGTTGCCCAATCGAACCTGACCTACATCCCTTGCTACCTTCTGCACGGCTATACTGGCTTACGTTTTCACATCTCCCCAGCCACACTTCATTAAATACTACTACACACATATTCCAAGTAAAAAAAATGAATACCACTTCAACGCATTAAAAAAATATATTAGTTAAATCCTGACTGCAGTGCACTGTTGGAAATTTCTTACACTTACGTTTCCGTAGTTCCCCTTTTTACAAACGGTATTAAGTAGAGAATTGTGGCGCCTGCGTATTGGGGATTAGTTTTGCATGACTTCCTGAAACAGTTCACCTACTGTACTATTTAAAAAAAAACAATATATAACACAATCTATTTTACCAATTTTCATGGTAAGCAAAATAAAATTTAAAATCTACTAACTCACAATGATCATTATGCTACAAATTTCAAAAGCATCTCGTAAAGGTTTTAAACAAATTTTATAGTTTAATTCATATATGACCTTCTTAATTTCGTTATTTGTGCGATGCAGTCACAAATGTGTTTAAATGTATGAGCCAACAACCGATATGTAAAATTTAGTAATTAAATCGTGGTAAGATGCATGAAATAAACTATCTCGAAGCTTTCCTTATAATCATGTCCCATTGTTAAAACGTATTGGACAGATTCATAGTATTACTATTCTTCCGAAGTATAATTAGCATCTAATGTTACTATTATTTGAAAGTGTTCAGAAATATTTTTCTTCTATATAATATTATCGAGCTAAATTAAAACCTATAGCATACTTCAAAACGACTGCGTAACATTTGTGATATAAGCGTGGTTATAGAGACGACGTTAAAATTCATGAATAAAGCATTAGCTAAATGGTTTTTATCGTTTACATAATATCAAAAACTGCACTTTCTTCCTAAAAAAAACTAGGCATGTATTGTAAAACAGTGCTGCAGTAAAGAAGGTTACCTCTTAGTACCTTCTTAATCCTTTGCTTATTATTAAAATTAAAATATCTAAGAATTAATATGGAATATTTTACTATGCAACTTAAGGTTTTTTTACAGTTAGTGACTCCGTACAAATTTAATGTAAAACTGAGCTACGAAAAAGAGCATAAAAATATGTTGGTAAAACAAGTAAATGTCTACAATCATGTACCTTAAAAATTGTCAATATTTAAAAAAATATTTATTAAAAATACACACTTCTTAGAAACTTAACTACCAGCTTGCTTGAGACCGTAGGGCCAATAAATTTATATATATATATAACGTGGATCACATTATCTTCGTTGAACATGACACTGTGTTCTATTATCAAAGATCTGTACCGAAAGTTAACTAGCTATGAGTTTAATTAACTGCTCGCAGTAATTCACTTTACGGACTTACCTCAACCGTACCGGTCTGGCGAACTAACGGTTACACCACAAGAATCGGTAAAGCGTAGAATCATTCCTGAGTTGTTCAGGCTGTAAAAAGGTAATGTACTTTATGTAAAATTAATTAATTATATATATGTGCTTGCGTGTGTGTGTAATTTACGGTCGACTTCATGTTTGCCTAGTATATTATGGTTTAATTGTTCATCTGCTCTAATAACTCTTGAATAATTTAATCTAAACATTTGTTAGAGGTAATAACCATCACTTAAAGGGTGGCACGACTGGATATTTCATATACCTTACTGTTCCAGGAGGCCAGCGAAAGGAGATATAGGCGTAAACGTATGGGCGATGTATGTAGTATGTGAGGTTCTTCTATCGTCCTGCAGGGTGGCTGGGTCGTCCCTACATTAACACGGTACGTGCGTGTATAGGCAGTTCACGGTAAAGTGAGCACTTTTGAGACCCTAGTTACTTTTCCTGCCAGCTATATTTCATCCTTTAACAGCTTTTTAAAATAAATATTGTCATGTTGGTAATAAACACAATGTTTATAATCCGTCGCACTCAGAAGTTAACGTCTAAGGTTAAAATAAAATGTATGTATTGACTATTATTCCATGCGAGAGGGCTTTCAAAAGTACTCACTTTATCGTGAATAGCCCCATATCGTCGACAGACACGAAACTCGTGGGATATTTCAACGGATGGTGCAGAGTCTCGTAAGCAGGTGTCATGCTCGCGTTGGGGTTGGTGGCCGTCACTTTCAGCAACTCTTGTGAGCCACAAACTTATACGTTAACACTGGTCAGTCCATGAAGTATTCCTGTGTAGTACTACCTGCCAACAGTGTGCACACGCAATGTCAATAATCGACGTAAGCATTACGGACACCTGCGTTCGTGTTAGACGTGTTTGTGCCCATATCTCCTTCCGCCGGCCTCGTGGACCAAACGTTCCCAATCTCAAAACCTACATCCATGTTACGGCACCTTTAACTTTTACANTGTTACGGCACCTTTCACTTTTACTTGTGCACGCTTTTACAGAAACATGTGTCCAAATGCCAATTGGTATAAAGTCACAGCTGTTTGAAGTTGACGCGAGCACTTCCGCTGCTCACTCAAGGTCGGAGCATGTAAGCATTCTGGACGGAATGAAATGGGACCGCAGTTGTAATGTCACAGTGCAGCATTTGTAACTTGGCAGGGGTAGTCTTCAGTACCCAACGTAAACTTTGTAGGCAAAAATTGCCTCCGGTACCCGATTGGGACGGAATCCCCTAAAACGATGTCGAGTCTCATTGTCCTCTTACACCGGTGCAAATCCTCGTAGTTCTGTAAGTAAGTTATAAATCATCTAAGCCTTTTGTGATTCGATTTTATTATTTGTGAAGTTGTTCCATGTATTATTTTGATATTACTTATTGCCAAACGTATATTTTGAATTTATTCTTCTTAGACACCACTTTTGATTCATATTCAAGATTGTATAGCCATGTATCATTTTGGCAGATAAAGACAATTACCAAGTACACTGTAAGTCGTATAAATGATGTTTCTCTTATTTATTTGCAAATTTTCAGAAATTTTAGGTATTATTTTTATGATTAACTCCAGGCTCGGTTAATGCACTTCAGGAAAATTATAAAAGTGGTTAAATATGCAAAATAATTAAATAATTCTTACGTGTACACATTACTAGATAAATAATTCGGGAAATAGCAAAATATAATAAAAATGATTAAACTGTTTAGCAAACGAAGTCATGTTGATGCATTTGATATAACTTTGTGGCATTGATTCTAATATGCATGGCTGAAAGTTCACAACACTGCTATACTTGCCATCGGGAAACAATATGGCTATCAAATCAGAGGAAGCTATTGTTACTGTATTAGTTTTAAACGTTATCTTAGTTTAGTATATACACTGTTTATCTTCCACAGTCCCCATTAGTATGCTTCTTGCCAAAAAATATAATGTGAATTACTGTTATGAAAAAATATGCGACTGTTTAAATGTACGTTTAGTATAAGTGCACGCACGTAGCTATATATACAAATATGTGACTATATATGCGCGTGAGTTCTTATAAAAGTTATTTATATTACACCAACAGATTGAGATATGTATCCAGGTCAAATTCCTGATCCGGCGATCCTGATTCCAGTCTTCCTCCGTTTTCCTGAATCGTCTCAGACTAATACTGGGATGGTTCCGTGCCACAGTCCATGGCCTATTATTCCCCCACTCCTGAGTTTCCAAAACAATGCCCCCGTCTCTAATGATCTCGACATCGAGGAGACGTTACACCAATCTTGGCTGTAACTTCGAGCCGCCGTGTGCCTGGCTACATACGTCCATAGTATCGAACGTGCAATCAAGCAAACGCCTTTCAGTTATCACGCGGCAGATTTTACCGCAGCTGTCATCAATTATGGTCCAAATCGTTAACATATTCGACGTGGAGGAAGTTCTCGTGATATCGGTTCCCACAANCAGCTGTCATCAATTATGGTCCAAATCGTTAACATATTCGACGTGGAGGAAGTTCTCGTGATATCGGTTCCCACAAATGTTCGAATGGCGACAGATCAGGAGAACGGGCAACCTACGGAAGTGCTGATAGTAAAGTCAACACTCTTGGAAAATTGAACTGTGCTGGGACGAACGTCACCTTGCTATAAGTTATCTTTTGGGAACTCANAAAGTCAACACTCTTGGAAAATTGAACTGTGCTGGGACGAACGTCACCTTGCTATAAGTTATCTTTTGGGAACTCAGCCATGAGGTGGTAACACATGGAGTCGCAGATTGTCTTCAACGTACCGCTGTGCATTTCAAGACCTTCTTTGTAATTACTAGTGGCGAAAGACGATAATACGCAATGGCTCTTCAGAGCACAAAGTAAGTACGATAGTAGGGAACAAGTATCACTGTAAGTGAGGGTGGGGTTGTAGCGCGCACCTGCAGTCATCGGAACTCTGATATAGGGGTCACCCACTCACAAAGAAGAGCTTGCATCGTCGCTAAATACGATACGTTGCAAGTTCATAGCGTTCCACGATGCCCTCTGTTAATACTTGCTGCAGGCAAAGGCAGTGATGTTGAGGCCTTGATGGCTGACACGTAGAAATCGTCGTAATAGCATTTGTTCTGGGCTAGTCAACTGAAAATGCTTCTGGTAGCGATACGGTGCTTTAGTGAAGCTACCGCATGTCGCTGAGTACTCTGTAAAAATTTAATTTTTGCAAACAGTTCTTTGGCATCTAGTTGCCAAGACTATCTTTCTAATCCTGCAAGTAAAATAGAGCAAATTTTACAACACATTTCTCTGGCGAGTGTAAAAATAAATTTNACTATCTTTCTAATCCTGCAAGTAAAATAGAGCAAATTTTACAACACATTTCTCTGGCGAGTGTAAAAATAAATTTTAATTTTAACAGACCCATATTGAAGACGTTAAATTCAACATTAACATTCAAGCATACAAACTGATTTGTTTTTTTTTTCACGAAACAGTGTGTTGTAAAATTCAATATTTTACTTGAATTGATACTAGGAAATTTATGGCAATTAGTTTACAAATAATTATTTGTAAAACGTGCAAAACTTTTAGTGTATGGTAGACAAAAAACCCACTTTCTCTGTTCATGCTAATCTTTCTTGGTTAGTTTTCAGAATAATATAGAAACGTTATTTCATATATGGACTATTTTTGCGTGTNACTATCTTTCTAATCCTGCAAGTAAAATAGAGCAAATTTTACAACACATTTCTCTGGCGAGTGTAAAAATAAATTTAAATTTTAACAGACCTATATTGAAGACGTTAAATTCAACATTAACATTCAAGCATACAAACTGATTTGTTTTTTTTCACGAAACAGTGTGTTGTAAAATTCAATATTTTACTTGAATTGATACTAGGAAATTTATGGCAATTAGTTTACAAATAATTATTTGTAAAACGTGCAAAACTTTTAGTGTATGGTAGACAAAAAAACCCACTTTCTCTGCTCATGCTAATCTTTCTTGGTTAGTTTTCAGAATAATATAGAAACGTTATTTCATATATGGACTATTTTTGCGTGTTCACTGCTATGTGAAGTTCAAACCGTCCATATTACCTGCAGTTCTTTGCTTCCCCCACGCTGTCATTGGCAACCCTATAATCTGGCATCCATCAAATTCCTTTAGATGTTATTATGGCTCTCTCGGGTGCCTTTTAATTACCTATTTCGCATTAATCACCCGTATGAAGTATTGCGAGTGTAACATACATGTGCTGCTCTGAGGCCTGAATGCGTCACAAGAAGACCAACAGAAGCTCCTTCATAAGACGAATGTGCCGTAGCATGCAACTTTAATGGTTTGCCTATCGTCCATCGATCTGCGTTTGTGCCAGTTTCCACGGTTACCAACTGATTTTACAGGATGCGCAGATTTTAATGGCAATAGTTATATTAAAGATTGTAAAGAACCACCTCCGCCCTTTCACATACTGGTCATATCTTATTCATAAGAATCAATTCGCATTGTGTATATTTTTAGAATACGTAAATGTATTTATTTGATGCTTTGAGTGCTCCTGAACGGCGACGTCTGAAGAGGATCTCTGGACTCACGGCGTCCCAGAAAAGACTCACGTGAATAAGGGTAACCTTGGTAAAATAACGGTCTCCAGTGACTGAACTCCCAAGCATTATGTCTCCCAAAACGAAACACATTCAATCCGGTGCCTTTCGACAATGTTGGAGGGGTTATTGCGTGCAACTCGCTCTCTCTGGATCAACAGACATTTGGAATCGCTAGTAGGACTATATAGGCTCTAATCCGTAAAGAGTACTGAGCTCATCCAGTCTTCGTGTTCCCGGCACCGCAGCAAACACCGTCTCCGATGGGTAAGCGCCAATGTCACACCCTGTACTGGTAGCCGATTGAACAACTACTGTGCGCAGTCTCCTGGTCACCGCGAAGCGCGATATCTGCCGCACAGTGCTGCGTTGCTCGTGTTTTGCGATTTCACCCGATGTCTACCGTCGATATCTCCTCGCATGTAGGACGATATATCGGGTCCTCCATCGCTGTGATTTCTCGTGGACGACCACTACTAAAACTTCGTGCAGCTGTTCCTGCAATCCGAAATGCCGCCCAAGCTCGTGACACGACGCTGCGTGCGATCCCGAACTCCTCAGCCCCACTAGCAGCACTTCGACATTCTTCCAACTTCCCAAAGATTCCATTTCGGGTAAAATCATTCATGTCAACGTCAGGCAGTAACTCGATTTCGTTCAACCCGATGCGCACTGTGGAATTACTTCTACTGTAAAGCCAAGCGCACGCCGTGCTCTTCGCACATGCCCACAGTACTTCGCGCTTTGTACACTGAAGAGCCAAAAAAACTGGTATAGGCGTGCGTATGCAAATAACAGAGGTATGGAACCAATCAGAGTAACGCGATGCGGTCGGCAGCTAGATCGGTTACTGCTGCTACAACGGCAGGTTATCAAGATTTAAGTGGGTTTGAATGTGGTGTTATAGTCGGCGCACGAGAGATGGGACATAGCATCTCCGAGGTAGCGATAACATTCGGATTTTCGCGTACGACCATTTCACGAGTGTACCGTGAATATTGGGAATCCGGTAAAACATCACATCTTCGACTTCGCTGCGGCCGGAAAAAAGCAATTTAATTATTAAGCAGGTGCTTTGTTATATTTGAAAGCTTTGTTATATTTTTACTCACTTCCTGTTATGTGTATTCTTCTGCAACGTGTAAAACTAAACTTTTCTTCTACACAGTTATTTGTATTAGTGCTTCGATTAAGCAGGTTCGTGATACTGCTGATGACGGACATTTCATTATTACGCCTGTTGTAACTTCAGCCTTCACTAGACAAATGAAGCAGTTTTGGCGGCCATAAGTTTGTTTAAATAGTTTTAAAGAAGAGCTTTGCGCTCATATCCATTTTCATTGCCTGGCAATATTTATGTTAAGATGTATACAGCAATTAACACAGATTACAGATCAAATAGGCTATGTCGATTACAAAAAAAAAATGTTGATATCAGCACGAGCACTAGGTGAATATGTTTCCTGGCAACGAATGAACATTTGTTCCCTTCGCAGGAATAAAGGTAAAATTATTGCGTAAACCTTATGCATATAGGTGACTAGCGTAAGCCCTGTGACGTAATTTAGTTGGTGGTTGGAATTTCATTGCTAGAGGTGTGTGAATTTCGCGACTTCCTTCGGCATCAGTCTAGACTTGACAGTCCTTTGCATACTCTGGCTATAGTCAATTCCTGTTACTTCCAACTTTTATAATGTCCTGCTTAAGTTCTACTTCTAAGATATTCTTCCGCCTCGTGCAGACAAAGCCTACCTAAGTCTAGCAAATTACACCAAAAAGGGCAACGCACCGCATTCATGCGCAATCAGTGTAATAATTAATATTTTGCATAAGAACGGATTCTTACTAGGCATTACCAACACACCAGTTTTCTCAGTGTTTTTATTAATATTAATGGTAATTGAAATATTATAATATATAGACGGAATATAATTTAAAGGTAAACTTAGCCAAAAATAGGGCACTTTTAAGTTAAGGAAAGTATAAAATGCTTGTGATACGTGGAATGTTAAGGAAACAACAAAACATGTCGTACATGTGGTGATTTTTCAAAAGTTTGATTAAAAAAGTGTGGATAGAACCCGCGAATAGACTACGCAAATGTTTGTTCATTGGGCGCTGCTGTGTCTCGAGGCTTTCTCTTTGTTCGACTTGTTTGCTCGCGATAAGGCGCACGCGCACTGAGGGGGGGGGGGGCGAACAGAACAGAAGCGTCGTCGCGAGGAGCAGCGCCTTTTGTTGACAGTCCCGCCCACTTCAGCGTGGCGCGTTGAAGCGACGCTCTGCACGGGGGAAGTTCCTGTGGCGTCGAGGTCAGTACACCGCACACCACTTCCGGTAGCTGGTTGTTTTACAGTACATTTCACCCGCACATGTCTTCCTGGAGCACGCACACTAGTGATATTAACAAAAAAAATGTAGGTGTGTAACTTGGTGCAAGGCATAGTCACTAGTTCTTATAAGCACATACGCCCAATCCAAGCTCCTCCCTAAACTTACTGCAAACCTTCTGTTCTAAAGAATGAGCTCGTAATATCGCTCAAGTGTTCTAAATAATTCTATATTTTTAGCGTGTTTCTTATTTTTACGATTTTACATCAAACAGTAACCTGATCAAAGTGCAAAAAAAAAAGTTAACACATTTCAGAATCTCTTTATTACAAATATGAGAATTTAAAATTAATATGCCGTGCCAATGAAATCTGAAAGCAACGCGTTAATAATACGTTTGGCTACAGTTTACGGTAATGTCTGACGTCAGCATGTTATCACAAAGGAATCTGTTGGGGGTTAAATTTGCGATTCGCGTATAGCTTAACTTCGTTTTTAAGACAAGTTTCAAGTTTTAAATTAGTCAAAATTTAATTCAAAGTACTTAAAATTTTAATTACACCCGACCCAACTGATAGATTTCATAGTATTCTTGTAACTTATATAAAAAGTTATCTTAGAGCAAATTTAAAGTAAGTGTTTTACACATAATTTAAAGTTAAAATCTATATTATTGAACTTTAAAAATGGTTTTAATAAATGTTTCCGTTTAATTGANCAAAGGAATCTGTTGGGGGTTAAATTTGCGATTCGCGTATAGCTTAACTTCGTTTTTAAGACAAGTTTCAAGTTTTCAATTAGTCAAAATTTAATTCTAAGTACTTAAAATTTTAATTACACCCGACCCAACTGATAGATTTAATAGTATTCTTGTAACTTATATAAAAAGTTATCTTAAAGCAAATTTAAAGTAAGTGTTGTACACATAATTTAAAGTTAAAATCTATATTATTGAACTTTAAAAATGGTTTTAATAAATGTTTCCGTTTAATTGANTTACACATAATTTAAAGTTAAAATCTATATTATTGAACTTTAAAAATGGTTTTAATAAATGTTTCCGTTTAATTGATATTTTCTTGAAATCGCCCTTGAGACACAACCACACAAATTCACACAACCTCCTGAAAACGGTACATAATCAAGAAACTTAAAAATTATAACAGAAACATATTCCATCTGATTGTGGCCTTCAGGTACTCGCATGCTTGAATCAGACACTTCCAGTCACACGAGTCTGCATGCGCGTCCAGGTGATTTGGGCTCTTAGTTCACCGCGCATAACTTAAACCTTTATGTATAGCGTTGTATCAAGAATGCTGTCAACCGTGCCTCATTCAAATCAACTGAAGACTTATACCACTGCTTGTGGTCGCGGATTACCCAGGTGCAACTTTCCTCACAACATGGGAATAGCTGGAATATCGCCTAGTCTTCTCCATACTAATAAAGTTGTCCACCTCAAAATGTATTGAGGTGACTTATAAAAAAAAGATCGCAGAGTTATTTAAGTTCTGCCAAAAATCATACTTAACACGCCCTACCTACTTTCTCTTCAGGTCCATTCGAAAACTTTCGGGGATTATAATGAATAGCTGAATGTTTTGCTGCGTTTGAGAAAACATAAAGCACTTGGAGCAGAAAAATGGAAGAATTTGATTTCTCTTCGTTGTTTGAGGATTTGAATGTGGCAAAATTATTTGCATGCATACTTAGCCTTGGAGTGAATATATGTCCTTCGTTTTCATGAAGAAAGCGTCTCAGATTCCTCTAGATTGCTACTTACGTCTCCGCTCCACCAAGATGCATTCAGTCATAAATACAGCTGTTCTGATTCTTTGCTGACCTCACTTAGAGTCCTGGACTGAATCCAAAACCTCCTACACAAAAGCCCAAAATCCCAAAGACAATATCACCACCACCAAAATCTAACAGGTGTGCCTTCCGGAAACTTAAATTTTTTTCTCCGCGACTTATGATGAAATTATTCATTAATAACTGTATCAGAATAATTGTTTCCCAGCAGTACAGAAATTTTTCGAACTGACAGAGCTATGAGCTAATGTTTCTCTCTGTATTTTACTAGTTCCAAGTTGTCAATTGGAAATTCGTTTTTCTTGCCTTTTTTTTCGCCAATTTGTCCTACATAAATAAAATATTGTGCCCCTGAAACCAGAAAGGAGCACCNTTTTTCTTGCCTTTTTTTTCGCCAATTTGTCCTACATAAATAAAATATTGTGCCCCTGAAACCAGAAAGGAGCACCGTATTAAACAAGTTGAGTTAAAATACAGTTCAATACAGTAATCCCATTCGTTTCAGAACTATACATGAGTAAGGGGCTGAAAGATTCGCACCTAGTAACGCACAAAAAAAATGTCTGCAATAAATTATTTAGGAAAAAAGGTCAATTAGTTTAAAATTTTTATTAAAAAAGTTTATTTAGATAAGCGTAATTTAGTTGACCTGGTGCGATTCCCGTAGCAATTAGAATATTTTATGCCAACCAAACTCTCTTGCANGATAAGCGTAATTTAGTTGACCTGGTGCGATTCCCGTAGCAATTAGAATATTTTATGCCAACCAAACTCTCTTGCAGTATGTGCAGCGTTTCCGTGCAAGTTATCTATGTTTATTCTGGTATACCCAATCCCTGCACTTTCAGACGGTGATATTCGGTAGCACAACACGGATAGATAACTTTCTCCGGTTCACTGGACTGTGACACACTTCTTCAAAAGCTTACAGCAATCGTGATTCATCTTTATTTTTAATTGTAGAAAAGTATAATTTGTTGCGAAAGCTGTGCATAAATACCTATGAAACAGAATTGATATTGTTAATATATACCTTAATTTTAATTTATAACATTTACGTAAGTTTCCATACACNACCTATGAAACAGAATTGATATTGTTAATATATACCTTAATTTTAATTTATAACATTTACGTAAGTTTCCATACACTTCGGCACAACAGAAGTTTTCATCGGCCTAAGTCTGCCGTGTATGAAAGTACTGGAAAGTATTTTGTGCTGCACCGTGAAGGCCGTTAAAGTTTAAAAATAGAGAATAGTGGTATTTAGTGAGAATTATTTAGTGTGCGTGTGGCGTACGAAGTTTCAACGAAGTTAAGTTCAAACAGTAGGGCGAGCTAAATCCAAGTCTCACTCCCTTACATCGCCTTCCGCCCTTCTCTTTCGCGCTACGAGTTCCCCCCCGGCCGACCCGACATTGAGATATTGATTTCATCGAAATTGTTTGCTCTTGGGAAGGGCCCTTTCTGCAAACAAAGCGCACTGAATTCTGCGCGGTGTCGCTTCCGGCGTCGGGTCAGCACAGTACGCCCGTGGGTTATAGCTGACATAGAGTACAGCACTGGCGTGTCTCAAGGCACACTTGACCTCCCTGAGTCCGTGATCTGGTACGATATAGAACGAAAAATACAAACAAAAATCGATAAGCGTTATTTGACACATTAGAAAACTAGTGTGTACATCAGTATTTACTTCAACATAATCACTCACTGTTACACTTTAGTAATGTTAGCTGCCAATTTTCTAATACTTCACAAGCAATGTTTTAAATGTTGTTCTCTGGAAACAATTATATTTAACAAAAAAATAATATTTTTTTATTGTTACAGTGACACAGTTAATGTTTCCATGCTGTCAAAGGAAATAAACTGGCAGAAAGAATAATTTTTGAAGAGCTTTCAAGTGTGTTCACGTACAGCCCTGCACTGTTGTAATACAGTGTTTTATTTTGTTCAAAAAGTTCTCAGGTGAACTAACTTGTATGTGCATGGCTATCACAAAACTGATATTCTTAAAATTATAAAAAATTAATAATTAATTAGTTTTCAATTTTATTCAACTTGCTTTTGATTTTTTAAACATTAAAATTTTGGAAAAATAAAAACAGAAATAAAGTATTTTTTATGATATGAAATTATTAATTTTTCACACACATGTATTTTAATTAATTAAATAATTAAAACCATTATAATTTAATAAATCGAACTAATATTATTTTTCTTAAGAACACGCGATGCTGTATGCTTTATACATTTGATAAAGGAACGTAATGAGAATTTTTTTTTTTTTACATTNAATTTTGGAAAAATAAAAACAGAAATAAAGTATTTTTTATGATATGAAATTATTAATTTTTCACACACATGTATTTCAATTAATTAAATAATTAAAACCATTATAATTTAATAAATCAAACTAATATTATTTTTCCTTAAGAACACGCGATGCTGTATGCTTTATACATTTGATAAAGGAACGTAATGAGAATTTTTTTTTTTTTACATTTCACATTGTTTTCGGCTTAGAAGACGGGAACTATGGAGAAGGTGTGACTCATCTTGTACTGGCGAAACAAATATCCCTTTCTTATATATTATCTGTTAAAAAAATATAAAATAAAATTCAAACGCTTTGCACTGATACGTGAATTTATTGTTTTCGTGGCTATTTCATCGACTTAGGTATCAACAGATTTTCACTAATTATAAGTAGTTCTAAACTAATTAGCTTGTGTTTGTGACCGTATCGTTAAAACAAAACCGTACAGTGCAGTGCATTATTGGCTATTTTTTTCTTAATAAGAAAGTTATTGCGACACACACGCAGACACACACACATGCACACTCACGCAGACACACACACATGCACACACACATAGACAGGAAAGTGATCTTATAAGCCCTTCTTTGCTTCGGAAAGTTGGCTAAAAAGTCACTTCCGCTACCTGTATATATTTTAACGGGCGCACTGAGTGACATGCGCCTAGTAAAGATGGAGGGAAATTAGTTCCATGTCTTAACGTGGAATTAAAAAATTGTACGGTTACCATTTGTGATGACTCAAATTATTTCTTTCACTTTCTGTTCATCTTAGCTCATAACTCACTAGGAGATTTGTAAAATATTTACTTTACTAATAATTTAACAGTTTGACTTGACCCACGCATGAATAAGGCGATGAGCTCCTGGAAGTGTTCATTTTACAAAAGGCGGAAGAAGACACAACATGTATATAAGTAAATCTTAAGAAGGACTTTCGTAAGGGCTCAGTTTACCGTGAACAGCCCATAATTCCGTGTTTCAAATTTGATTTAGTTGATTTTAAAATGTAAGGTATACTTTTATGTGTACTAAAATAATTAATTTCACCTTCTGTAATTTTTTTTGCAATGCATATTAAGTGTAAGGATGAGCAATTTTTTAAAATATTTACATGTGTAATAATTTCACTGTTTCACTTTTCCGGCGTATGAATAGTGTGATGAGACACATAAAAATATTAATTTTTCATATGGTGGAAGAATACATATTGTGAATGCATGTATATCTTAAGCAGGGCTGTCAAAAGTGCTCAGTTTTACCGCGAACAGCCTATGTGAAGGAACATCTACAGAATTCGCCTGGAGTGATTTCGGAGAACCATAGAAAACCGAAATGAGGACAGCCGGACCGGGCAATGAACCCGTGTCCTCTCGAGTGCGAGTATAGCGCGCTACTATCGCGCCACCTCGTGCAGTGAAACGCGATCCGTAAAGTCGGGAATCGGATCCAAACTCCGTAAATACAAAATACAGAACGGCTCCGTACTTCACGTAGCTTCGGGATTCCGAAAAGAACAATGCCGAGTTTATACGAAACTTTCTTCGCCTCTGTAACCCGAAAGTTATCAGTTCTGAGGTATTTTACGATATCTAAGTCACTTTGGCATATTATTTAAAACATAAAAAAGTGGCCCCAGGCAGATTTAACATACTTATGTCAGATTTGTATAATTACGATGTTTAATGTCACAAGGTGAATAGTCAACGTCATGGGCTATGAAACATTTTATTCGTGTTAAAATCTCGCTCCAAAATGGGATGTCTTAATTTTTTAAATAATTTTTATAAACAGTGAAACGCTTGCATATAGCAAACTGAAGATGTATTTCGTAGTATCTATTTTAATCACAAAGTCCAAAAAAAAAATAAGTAGCAAATTTATGAAGAGATTTAATGAATTCGCGGAAAAATCTATTATATTTACGGGAAGTTAATTATTGGAAAAACACCTTATCCACATTTTTACGGATTATTCTGGATAATTTTTACCTGCACTTATCCGTGAAAAGGTGGAACAGATTTTTAACAATTATGAGGTAATCAGTGAGTGTCTTCAGAGACCTTTCCAACACAGTTGTTTGGTATCGCCACANCTGAATTTTCACGGTACTGGTATAGAAACAATGTCTGGTGACATGATGTGCATTCGGTTAGAGTATATACACAGCCAACACAGTTGTTTGGTATCGCCACAAAACATATATTCCTCATCAGCGAAAAGTTCAATTAGAAGCTTCAAATCACTGTGGCGTTCGCAACAACCTTAAACTATCTGTAAATACTGATAACTGCAGTGAAGTATAACTGAAATCATTTAGCGGTAGTAAAATTATGCTATCTGCAAGACTTAATTCCAACTGAATTTTTTATATGCAGCTACTGTTTCTGATTTATATTTGGTCAGTTATACTACAAAAGTGAAATTACCAGAATATAAGCAAAGAGTAACTAACTGGCGTTTAGGTGTAATTACTTTTTGTACGTGTATTTTTTCAGTTCTTCCAAAGAAATTATACATCACCCTGTTTTAAGTGACAGTTTTGAAGTAAGTTTCAGGTTTTTTTNTTTTTCAGTTCTTCCAAAGAAATTATACATCACCCTGTTTTAAGTGACAGTTTTGAAGTAAGTTTCAGGTTTTTTTAACTATATTTGTATATTATTTAATTTTCCTATCATAAATGTGTTCAAGACTTGGTGTAAATTGGTTGAATACTTACTGGAGTACAATACGTAACCTTAATTATCAAAGGGACACTGTCCCCTTAAACGGCGCATGAAAGAAAACTTTAATTATAAATACATAACATTCTCCTTAACTGTTGTTTGTTGANTTTTTCAGTTCTTCCAAAGAAATTATACATCACCCTGTTTTAAGTGACAGTTTTGAAGTAAGTTTCAGGTTTTTTTTAACTATATTTGTATATTATTTTATTTTCCTATCATAAATGTGTTCAAGACTTGGTGTAAATTGGTTGAATACTTACTGGAGTACAATATGTAACCTTAATTATCAAAGGGACAATGTCCCCTTAAACGGCGCATGAAAGAAAACTTTAATTATAAATACATAACATTCTCCTTAACTGTTGTTTGTTGANATGTCCCCTTAAACGGCGCATGAAAGAAAACTTTAATTATAAATACATAACATTCTCCTTAACTGTTGTTTGTTGAGTTGTTTTTAATAATTCTATCGTTTTAGGTAAATAACATACTAATAAAACGCATAACGCCATGATTTTGAAAATTTGCATTACGTAAGTAGAACAATTTTTTATGCACTAACATAGCTGGTTTGAACCGCCGCTTAGTAAATCATGATTATTCTGTCTTCAAATAAATCAGTGGTACATGGATATGTGCGCCGTTTTCAGGTCTTAGTTTAGAAACCGTTGAGTCTGTAAACTGTATCCAATGCTGTTAAAAGGCCACAGTCAATTTCAATATTAATCATACAGAGTTTATTTTAGATTTGGTGAAAGTGTTCACTTCTTACGTATTGCTGCAATAACTTACGAAAACGGAACATACACACAAACGCACACGCACTTAAGATTCATCCGAAGTTCGAACCCGAAACTTATTTTTTCCAAATGAGTTTTAATGACCGTGACAGCAGAAATCGCTTTTCTAAGTAATTTTAAGGGAAAGATGCGCGTACATTCATACATATCAGATTTCCATACATCAAGACAGTTCAACAATCTTATTAAGCTATATTTTTAAGAAACTTCGGAAAATGAAAAGAGGCAATCGAGTACAGGTCTTGAGAAAGTTGTGTACAAATTTCCTCTTGAGTTTCCGGCTGGCAAAGAATACTGCTTGACACACACAAAAGTAGATTTAGTATATATAAATCACGACAAATTACAGAACATTTGCATTTATTCATTCATATATACAGGGCATTTCTTCAGAATCCGAAAGTAATTCCAAGTTTCCGTCGCCTTCAGCGTTCAGTATTGCTCCGAACAGAATTTGAATAGTATATATATTTTTTCCAAGTTTTCCACTTAAACCTCTTGCTGGTTAACGACTTATTCGAAACATAAATACGTCGTGTGTTCGACAGCATTCAATAATGAAAAGTGAAGTGAATATAGAAAAAATAAAAATAATNGAAACATAAATACGTCGTGTGTTCGACAGCATTCAATAATGAAAAGTGAAGTGAATATAGAAAAAATAAAAATAATATTCATGGTTATGGGGAACTTACAGTCACATCAGTTTAATCATTTTTCTCAAATGCTATCCGTACTTTTTATGTTGAAGTTGTTCGCATTTCGCCACAAGGGGAACGACCCACTTTCGTTAATGAATGATTGAAGTGCGTTGGCATNATGTTGAAGTTGTTCGCATTTCGCCACAAGGGGAACGACCCACTTTCGTTAATGAATGATTGAAGTGCGTTGGCATGCAGTGTATTTCTGTGGATAATTGGAAAAACTCTGTACAAAAGAAAATATGTTTAGAATCGCAATTTAATATTACAAAAGCTGGAAATTTCGTTCGTTTTTTTTACTATAAATCTGAAATTCTGTGTTTATTATTATCCGTGATGATAATACTGCATAAATATTCATTACAAACTTTTTTTTAAATACACCCGGCCAAATTAATGAGATAAAAATATTTAGTACTTATTAAAGAGGTTTTTTCCCCGCAAAAATAGTGCTATGTATTTAATTTAAAAATTTTTAATCAAAGCGTGCTTCATTGCAGATTTTTGTTTTATCTCTCAGCTATTTACCGCAGATAGCCATGCATTTATTTGTGTCTGTGTTTTTTACGTTTTATATCGCGCTGTTGCTACGCACAAATCTCTGTGTGGTGTATTTCAGAAGTAATTTTTTAATTGTTTACTCCCGTTGCAAGAAATATACAAAGAACACGTTGTGGATTAAAAAATATACTTCACATATTATAAAAAAATACATTCATTTCACTGATTTGCAATTCATGAAGGTAATTTAAAATGTCAAGTCTCAAGATTTTTTAACCGTTTCTCCATTGAGTTTGGTAGTCTTTGCTCTTGTTCACTTTATTGTGTGTCGGGTATTTTCGTTCGTGCCGAGATCTATGTGCCCGCGCTTCGTTTATCGGTTGAAGGACGAACAACTTCTCGGGAGGTACGAGATTACCATTAGCATTTCCTAACATAGTCTGTTAGGATGGCAGTTCATTCTGTGGAGGCCGCTGAAGACTGGGTGATACGCCGTTGATCGTCGCGTTGTGTGGAACGTGTTGTATTAGCGTAAAATTCAACCTTCCCATTTTTGCGGAGTAAAGGTTTGCCCGGTATTTTCCTTATCAACCACGGGTTCCTGCATCACTGTGCTGAATAAACCTTGACTAACTTTACGTGCCTCCAATAACATTTTTAAGAATGGTGCCTGCCTCANTGCATCACTGTGCTGAATAAACCTTGACTAACTTTACGTGCCTCCAATAACATTTTTAAGAATGGTGCCTGCCTCAACAGACGGGACGAAGGAAAACCATGTGATGTGAAGCAGATGAAAGCCCTCATTTTCTCGATATACAGGAAATGCCTCCATCTCATGCAAACAAAGCTTAACTAAGTCTNAAGCAGATGAAAGCCCTCATTTTCTCGATATACAGGAAATGCCTCCATCTCATGCAAACAAAGCTTAACTAAGTCTATAAAATTACACCAAAAGGACAACACACCGCATTCGTGCGCACTTAGTTTAGTAATATTTCGCATGATAACTATATCTTACCACGCATTACCAACACACCTATTTTCTCCCTCTATTTATTCACATTGTTATATGTACTATAGTTCATCATCATACCTTAACGGGGCTATAAGGGCAATGCAAGTTATTGATAAGACTTGTGTAACGAATACCATAGAAAAGGGGTTTATTTAACATTAAGTTTGTACAATATAATTTCAGTATAAACATAATGAAGTATGCGGGGAGGGGGGGGGGCTATACAAATATATTGAATAGTTAATTTATATTAAATTATAAAGATTTAACCAGCCACTTTCCAAGTAAAGTCTATTTGGAGAGTCACCACCTTGTTCATGGTTCCGGAGGCTGATTAAGATGTTGGAAGTCGACGCCCAGACACACCCATCTTCAGTGATCTTCGTTCCAATAGCCCGACGACAAAAGACCCAGCCCACGCGCTACACTGCCCCATATCGACTGTGCGTTGTCCCCGTTTACTGGCCGGTGGAGGGGCGTTCTGTGGTTTGCGATTTCATAACTAATTTCAGCAATCATGTCCCTTGTCCTGAATGAATATGTGAAGGTGTGATCAAGTAGATCGCTCAGCTAAGGCCTGATCAGTACTCGTAACAATATTACTTACATATTAAATATTATTGTTTACATATCAAATATAAGTAAAAGCCGAATACAACCAACGAAATATTTCGGAAACAACCAAGCCCGTTATATATAGGATGATTTTTCAAAGGTTTGATTCAAAAAATGTGAAGAAACCGTTAATAGACTACCGTATATCAACAGTTTTTTGCGAACGTCAGGACAGTCATCGTGCATGGGGTTTGGAAGGATGTCAAATTTAACCATCGGGCCTTAGTTCAGATGAAATAACAGAACGTTTATGGAGTAAGCAGAAACGTTCTTCCGCTTGTCGGGAGTACATATGTGGTTCCACGTAAGCTCGTACCTCGAGCTGGCAATACATGTGTCGAATGGGGCGGGCAACACAAGGCCACACATGTAGCATGACCTCTCACCCCTGGTAGCGCATGGGGATTTCACTTTATGAAGGAGAGTCATTACACTTGTGCCCCTGACATTATCTTTTAAACAACTTACACAACGAAACTACCCCTTTAGAAAACAAACCAATGTGTCTATAATAAACACATGTGCCCCTGACATTATCTTTTAAACAACTTACACAACGAAACTACCCCTTTAGAAAACAAACCAATGTGTCTATAATAATCACATGTGCCCCTGACATTATCTTTTAAACAACTTACACAACGAAACTACCCCTTTAGAAAACAAACAGATGTGTCTATAATAAACACATGTGCCCCTGACATTATCTTTTAAACAACTTACACAACGAAATTACCCCTTTAGAAAACAAACCAATGTGTCTATAATAAACACATGTGCCCCTGACATTATCTTTTAAACAACTTACACAACGAAATTACCCCTTTAGAAAACAAACCAATGTGTCTATAATAAACACATGTGCCCCTGACATTATCTTTTAAACAACTTACACAACGAAATTACCCCTTTAGAAAACAAACCAATGTGTCTATAATAAACACATGTGCCCCTGACATTATCTTTTAAACAACTTACACAACGAAATTACCCCTTTAGAAAACAAACCAATGTGTCTATAATAAATTGAAATGAGAATAATTATAAAAAGTGTATATTGGAAGTGGGACAACAGCTACATATTTTTTTGTGTTGCTAATAATTCACGTTTTAATTTAATCTATGTATACCCACCGTAATTTTAAATTTTACAAGATGTATCCACAATAGGCATAAAGTAGAAATTAAGAAGGACTTTAAAAAATGCTTGATTCTCCGCGAATCAACTATATTGCCACAGTGGCCGCCAGTCAAGCTGACATATTTCGGTGCACAAGACATTCTCCCCTGCTTCAATGGCATATGTGCCATAGTGTGACTGTCAAGTGGGGACGTCTGAGACCCGAACAACCAACTACTGGAAACCGACGAACTCTGAAGCGCTTTGTGCGAAGCAAACGTCGTCAACGATTGCAGAAGACTCCCGTCACTGTCCAGGTACAGAGACCTGTGATAGGACTCTCCACCAAGTGGTGATGTCCCTTGGATTCCATGATGTGCCACTCCTAGCAAGCCACTGATAAAACGCAGCGATGTCCGATGTCGTTTGGAGTGGTGCAAGTAACGCCTTCATTGGTCTGTGGATCAGTGAAAGTGTAGTGCCGAGTCATGGAACAATATCTGGCACTATAATGGACGTGCGTGAACTTGACTTACGCCCGACCAACGTCATTTACCTGTGTGAGAGTGTGTTTTATCCACAGTGAAATTTGGGGGTGAAAGTGTAATTGTATGGGGCAGTTTCTCTTTTTTTGTATTAGGTCAATAGTATTGATCATTAGTCAGTGGACTCTGGAATATACTGAGACGTTCTGGACAATAAGCATTCTTCCACACTGTCGCAACAGTTTGGAATAGACCTTAGCACTATAATTATCCTGTCAGTGTGCTATACTTAATCGTTTGCCTTTTACACATGGGCCACTTAAACGTAGTAGTGTATTTGACGTCACAGCACGTGGGTAACGGGTGCCTCGCCGCTCTCTCGTGAGTGGCCGCAGTACATTCAGTTTCTCCCAGCTCCGCTCTCGTTACAGGTTCCTGCTGCGTGCGACGAGTGTGTACAGCACTGAGAAAGCACCAGCTTACCTTGAAACACTTCGCCCCACGCCACTGTTTGAAGACGTTCATGTGTGACTGCTTAACTGGCCCACTCAAAGCTCTGACTTGAAACCTACTGAATATCTTTGAAATGAGCTAAGCGTCATCTGCATAACAGACTCACGTGACCAACAATGCAGACACAAACTATTTACCATGTTACAGGAAGAACTGAAATTAATTTCGGCAGGTTTATATCAGGACTTATTGAAGACCATACTTCGAATGTTTAACACTGTAATAACAGAAAAAGGACATCCGACATCATGTTAGATACACAGCTCCTGGTGCCTTTGGCCCACATAGCAATCGGTGTCTGGTGAATTTTGGTAACATTATACATGGGCCCAATCTAAGACACGGGTAATCTGAATTGGTTACAAATACTCTAACATTTTTAAGGATGGCTAATTGAATTACTTAGTGTAGCTTACAAAATGATTTTCCGAAATTCCATACAATATTTCCTGTTGAGTTCTGGTGCAACCTTTATGTTAATAATTCTTCATTTCTTCATTTACGCTGGTGTATAACGTCTTCTGTTAACTAGGTTGGACTTAACATCTCAGAAAGTAATTGAATTTCCCCAGAAAATCCTGTCAAACTCGTCTCATATTCTTTGATTACGTATTCACGTCAAAAGGATAAATTAATCATTGTAGGAATTTCTGATTAAAAATCAAATTGATACATTTTTAATTCTGTTTAAGTTGTAAATACCGTCGCTATAAATTGAACAAAATAGTGGAAAAGAGAAAAATTTTACCTTTGTATTTGGCTTTTACGTATGCCACAAATATATTTTCATGTACAATTTATGTTTTCGACATACGCTTATTTAATACAAATTTAGTAAATTTATATAACACCCTGACTGTAGTAAGGACAACCGACGTAAAATTATAATATCTGTTTGGTACTGCTGCGCAATTAACTTTTTTCTACACAAATTCACATGCTTAGTTAGTCGATAAACCTACCATTCTGTATGAAGTTATTAAATTATAAGTTTTGCGTAAGAGAAGGTCTGATGCTATTTTTAACTTTTGCCGTCAGTCCTTCCCAATCCGAGATTCCCATCCGGTGAAATGTTGATCATCAAGGTACTTGTAGACTTGTAGATTTATGGTTTCCATGCTGTCGTTACCTAGATTTCAAATTTATGTTACTATCCAATGTAGTTATGGCACACAGACCGAGCGAATTGACGCAAGGGTTTAAATTTTGGACTCGCATTCTGGACGACTTGGGTTCTGATCCCAGACCGACCATTCTGATTTCGGTTCTCCATGATTTCCCGAGATCACTCCAGGCGAATATTGGATGGTTCCATGGCCGAATAGGCTTGTTCCTGCTACTCTGAGCAATTTGCTTCGTCTGTAATGACCTCGCTGTCGACGATACGTTCAGCTCTACCTACCTGCGGCGCACAGACACTGTGTAATGGCGTTGGAAACTTCGATAGGAAAAAGTTATTAGCTCCTCTAATGCCAGACTTGTTTAAACGTTTCACGCAAGATGCGAAATACCAAGTCTCACGGAACCCGACTCCTTGCTGTAGTTCAACGCTAGCGCCGACGGCCGTGGTAGAGAATGCCGCAGCTGCTCGGAGGGTAGAAGGCAAGGGGCGGCCTTGACTGTGGATACGCGTGGTAAAATTATGAAGCCTATCCGCCATGTTGTGACACCCGAAACGTTGTAAACCCAACCTGTCAAAATTAATATTAAACTATTGTATCAGAGCGTGTTGATGTTTAGCCTGAAAATTTAGCTTCATTAGTTGTTTATTTGTTTGAAAACTTCCACGTCTTACATGCATTAAATACGAAAACCTGCGTCAACGTTTTCAATACATTGGGTGTCAGAGTATGGCGATGGGCGAGAATGCAGTTTCAGTGACGTCATAGAACTACGTCTCCTGTCGTTCGTACCTCCGCGGTGAAAGGAGAAGACTCACCGGAAGTGGCCGAGGGACGCCGGGAGCGGAACTGACGGGGAATGGCCGGGTGTTCGGCGCCGTTCCAGGCGTTGGGTTCGTCGTTCAAGCGCGCCGGGAAGGCTTGTCGCGTTGCAACCCCGCGCCGACGGCCATCGACCACTCTCTGAGTGGCAGGTCTACTTCGCACGGTCTCGCTGCCACTCGCGTCACGTCACGCAACGTCCAACTTCGAACTCACCCCCCATCCCCTTCGAAACGCTCCGAGAAAAAAGTGAGTGAAGTCAGCGAAGAGATCTGTACGTCTTAGCAGCGAGGTCATGAGTGCCGATGAGGGTGATAGAGGTGAGTGTGGTGCAGCACCGGAATGGAAGGGTGGGGGAAAACGGGAGATCCCTGAGAAAACCCGCCGACCAGCGGCATTGTCCGGCACGATTCCCACTTGTTGAAATCCGGGAGTGATCCGGTTGGGGACTCTGAGGAAAAGGATTCCTTGTGCAAGACGAAATTGGCCTGGTACAACCAAACTGATTGTTTTATATGGGGCAAGTTCGCGATTTTACCACGCAAACGAACGGCAGAATATTAAATCACAAATAGTGACCTGTCTCTCTCTCCCCTGGGTATAAGCATGTTACCTACGTGATACTTGTTTAGGAAAATGTAAAAATAATACTGATAATACAATATTTATATGCCACCGCGCCCAGCATTTCCATACCAGCCGACCGATACATATTAACTTCTCACTATTTAATAAATTTCCAGTACGTGTTTTAAATTTTTGCTTTTTTTTTTTTTTTTTTTTGCTTGAATTTTGGGACAGTAATAATTCTGTATATAAAATGAAAGTCAGCTGGTAATTTGTCTGTACTGACTTATTTTCCTCGGAAAATTCATACAAACTTAATCGTATCAATTCCTTAAATTTTTTTTTTCACTTCAGTTAGTTGAAATAGATAAATCGGAGTTCAAATTTATTTGTAGCTAAAAAAAGACACTCGATTTTATCTGACACACAAGAAATTGTTACCAAACGTACTGCAAGATTCAAAATAATAATAAATTCGGTTTCAACATTCCTAGTCAGTAAATTACAATGTTGATCGCATAAATAAACACATCTGCATGTTTGCTTACTTTCCGTATTCGGGACTCACAACTTATATTATATTTCCTTAAAATACAGCAACACTCGTCGTTTTATTACTTACTGGAATTAATTTCAAATTCGCACAAGCGTCTTCTAGTCTTGAGCAGAGAAGTAACGCCAGGGAGTCTGGACCTCCCCGTAGTCAGAGTTGTAGTCGTAAGCGGGGCCGCGGTGGTATAGTAAAGTCCGACTACTCGCCTCCCACCAAGGTGAACCGGGCTTGATTCCCGGAATGGTCATCCAAATTTTCGCACGTGGTAAACGTGACGGACGTTGCCATTGGCCGGCGGATTTCCTCGGGGTACTCCCGTTCGACACGTTCTTGCTTTCCGCCACCGCTCCATCCCTCGATGCTAAGAGCCAACGGAAACCTCCCAACTCGACTCTAGTCGTTAGCTTGTCCTTATATAGTCATATCACGTCTAGATCTACACACTCGGGTTCTTAGTTGATTCAACGATCTCCAGCTATCCATTCATTAGTTCCTCCCTGATAACAAGATCTACTTCCAAAGGCGCTGTACCTCTCCACAATGTTAAATGATGGCCTTCTTGTTTACGCTCCGATAGTCTGACACTGAACACAGCTGTTCCTAGATTTCAGACGACGGGTAATAAGTACAGTTACAAGACTCTAGAAGAGCACATCAGAGTTCGTGTGGGATAGAGGTCTTAGTATAATAAAAGAAGAAAATTTGATTGTAAATTTATTTATTAAGCTATAAATAGTAGCACGCCTATTATTGACAACATTAATAACCTATCACAATTATAATATTTGTTATTCTAATTAAGCGCAATATTTCATGTATATCTCAATTATAATTAAAGTTCTTATTACTTTCCCTGTGCTAGTTACAGTCACTTAATTCGCGCTCATTATTTAAACATACTCAATTTGTTCCAAATTTCTGTACCTCACGCATCCAGTTCAATAGTCCCGCACACCAGCCTCACTCTTCACTGTGCCGATGCTTGCAGTCCGCGGACTTCACTCTCACCGGTCACCGTCGTCGCCACTCGTCGCTCTGCTGGCTCGCTGTCTTCGCACAACTGGCGCTTGTTGTCGTACAGTCCTGCGAACTCTAGGCTGTCAGCTCGGAGGCCCGTTGCGGATTAAGAAGAATCGCTGGCCCGATCTGGAAGGTTCCCCGTACCCCGAGTATCTCACTGAGAGATACTAAAACAATTGCCAGAACATTCTTGCAACGATAACCTCGGAAATTCAATCCGCTCAAGGACGGGAGCGCACGAGTCCCGATTGGCTTATCTGGCATGCGTGGTGGCAAACCTTTGTAAATATCCGCGCACTCCTCCAGTTATTGCTCAATTAGGACAGCCTGTTTCGCTCTCTCGAGCAGGACGGGGTATGGGAAGCAATACAGAGGAGAAGCATATAGCAGTACTAAGATTAGTATAGAATGGATATCTACTAACTTTTATATACACGCCAAAACACTTCACAAGCTTTCACATGATTTTGTTATGTGGAAAATTAATAACAGTAATTTAAAAACAATCTTTAAATAAATTATTTTACTCAATAATAACAATAATAGTAACGGTTCATTATTAGTTACAGTGACTTTCATGCGGTAATTGTGAAAAAATAGAGGTTAACTCGTTACGGACGCATCATCCGCCACTAAGGCCTAATGTTTGGTAATCACGTCATCTCATCTCATATATCATACATACCATATCCCACCCACCTCTGGCTCCCGCCTTATCATAGTCCTCTGTGGTGCTGCACGCCTAGCCCATTGCTCGGTTGACGAGCAGCGAGTCGGGATTCACGTTGTTCGAGGCCACCAAAAAAAAAAAAAATTCCCATCGTCTTTATCTTACCTGTGCTGTACCATCGAAATTAAACAGAAAATTTAACAGGCGTGCCTATTCCTTTCTCCATCATTCGTTTTATATGTATTGAACATTTACATATAAAATCCAATTTTTTAAAAGTGTTTTGTATTACTACCTCAAATCAAATAATTATGGACACTTCAAAAGTTATTTTTGATTCATTATTTGACCACAGTATTTGTTAACATTTGTTTCCATTCTCCATAATACTCAGAAAGTCATGAAACAGTCTAAATACGGTAGTGATTACCACAGAATACATTTATGAGTCAGTTCTGACAAGACGGTAAGTATTTCATTATTTTTCAGTATTCAGAATAAACTAGGGTTTAGTGTGGTAACCCACGAAATATGTTGCCTGCTCTGTTCGTCTGGGGATGGAATTAAAAATGATGTTCTGAGTAGCAGCTAGCCAGGCACCATTCTTGCTACACCCGTCGTTTGAGCATATCTGATTTATTACTTTTTTTAATGGGTGACAAATTTGATTATCTGGAGTACTGTAAATAAGTGAACTTCGTCATTCCATAGAAGAATAAGCCTACTGTCGTGACCTCATCATCCTGCTAAAGCAATGTGTTAGGAAAACTCTGCAGGGACGGATTACTTAAAATATTACAATGTTCTTGTGATGTTCGCTACTTCCATGCTCGATAACGCCCAAGGTCACAATTCTCCGCGACGGTGCGTTATGCCTTCGCGAATATTTGTGTTACAATAACGAGTGAAGTTTTTACATAGAGGCCTAATTCCCAGTTCAAATCATGTAAAATATAGCGTGTTTATTACATTTATATTTATATAAGAGTTATTAAAAATTATGAGCTTTTTATGTGCAGAGGATCATCGAAGGTAACACTTGTCTTTTACTAAGGTCACTTGTAACACAGTGTTTTGTCAGTCGTTTAAGCAATTTCCACAGAAGGCAAGAGTTGTCTGCCACGTTACTGGGCAACGCAATACAAATAAACGAAGCCGCAAAGATAACAGACATGATATGAGTAGGTAATAATGAAACATAACAAATCGGAAATAAGGCAATATTTGCGAAAAATAATTAACTATAACTTCTATTATTTTTATTTCTTTGAAGATGACTCCCCTCAATATGCGTGTGTATGTGGAAGACCCTCCATGAAATAATGTTTCGTCTCCGTTTCAGAAAATTTTATTTCTTCGAGCCGTCGCAAATACAAGTCGTGCTGCACACAGGTAAAATTAATAAATACGGAACACGCACGTTATGCTTTAAGATCATCTTGAAATCAACCCCACAAACATTCTGTTTCAAATCCGCTGCAGAATAAATGAAAATGTTCACTAATTATCATAACCAACTGAAAGACGATGATTTACATCGACATCCATCATACAGGTGTGGGAATCTGATAATGATATGTAATGAGATAACGGTATTGCCATATTCCCACTCATTTACACAAAAAAAAAATAACGAATGTTAATTGTACGTGTTGGGTTACATATACAAACATTTTTTATTATACCTTTGTGTAGGGACGAGAAAAGATTTATTCAGTACCATTCTGAGTGAAACGGCACATTGCCATACACTTAGTCACCATTAAAATATAATTTAATTATAACAATCCAAACACGTAATACCATGAAAATTAAAACTGAAACATCCCACCTGTTGGGCTATGAATATAACCGTAAACTAAATATTCATATTGGAACTTGATTCAAAGCAGTAGTTTTCAGTATTTCATTCTTTAATGATGCCATCAGTCGCGCAACGTTAGATCTTCAATAAATTACAACTTCTGTGTGGTACACACACTAGAAGCAAACTTCCAATATATGTTACTAGCAAACCGGCCCGGCTTCGCCCGGTAAAAATTTAGTTTTTACAGCGATACTTTAAAAGACAAAAATGGTTACTGTGGGTCATCCTTAAATGATAAACATATGTTATCAGAGAATTTTCTGTAGACCATTTGAGAGTTACAATTATTTAGTTCATTAATTTGATGTATCTCTTATGAGTTAGTCAGCGCAAGCCATGTAAGCGCTCTGAAAGCGGTTTTTTACGACTTGATTTCAAATGGTTCGACATTTCCCTACTATCCTTACATTAAATATAAAATTATTATACACTAAAATCTTTCTCAAGAAAGTTTCTAAATGTTGTTGAAAACCGCATCAATATCCATTAAGAAGTTTAGATGTACTAAGCGAATACACAGACGGACACGGATAAGCGACTTTGTTTTATACTATTTAAAGATAGTCGCAGTTTTTTCAAAAGGAAGGTATGCTATCTAAAAAAAATACCCTTCTGATTTTACCTTGCTATTTTAACGCAATTATATACCGTAAGCCAGGGGCACACATCTATGGATATGATTCTAACAAAAAGTTGTAGAACCATGTTCCCTAAGCCAGGGCCACGCATGTATGGATGAACCTTATGTCAATACAAAATAGCTTTTGGCCCAACATTTAAATACTGTAGACGGAACGGTTCAATTCGTTATTATAAACGATAAGTTATCAAGTGGGACTGACTCTATGGCGTATAAATGGAATAATATAGTAAAATTGGTTAAATTCCCAGTGACCCCACAAATTACTACCTTCCCAACATAGGAATTCATTTTTTCCTTTCGATTGTGACGTCACTGAGTAATCGATGCTCCTTTTACCGCGAATGTGGAAGAATTTTTTTTTCTGGCAAGGCTGAGAAAAATAGACAGTTACGCTACGCTGGTGGCAAATTTGATGCCTGACATTTGTACATTCTGGGAATTCTCAACGTGCCATGGACGCCCTTTCCGGTCTTCGTTACCGTAGAAACATCACGGCGTGTCATAGTTTAGCCATCGGCTTTCTCGTGTGCTTCGACTGCCCATGCTTCGTGTCAGGAGCTCCAATAGCCTCGCCAGAATAATATCCTTCAAAGTTGAAAATTCCGCAAAAAAAAACTGAAGGACATTTTTAATAAAACAAAAACGTTTCTTAAAAACAGCAGAATATTTCGTACTTTGCCTCTTCAAATAACCAAATAATACGTCCCTCAGTCTTAAAAATTCATTACCTTGTGGTATATAGGTGTATATATCGGACGAATGCAGCCATCGTTACTTTAGGGGACGCATACGTAGCATAGATCGTGCTGCACAATGCCGCTGGTCGGTGGGTTTTCTCGGGGATCTCCCCACCTCACCATTCCGGCGCTGCTACATACTCACCTCGTTTCACCCCGATCGGCACTCAAAACCTCGATAGTTAAGAGCCGTTCCCAAATATCTCCACTCTGGAAATGAATAGGGGGAAACTGAAAATGAATTTTCACACCTTCATTAATGCAATATTCAAGGCCGTGTATACGACGTACAGAATAAGCGCCATGTACTAAACGCATTATAAAGAAACTTAGCACTCCGTTGAAAGTTTTTTAGCTTGAGTGTGAAGAGACAATAGCTACTCTACAAAAAATATTTCATCCGTCTTAACGTGTGCGTGATAAACAAATGCGCACAAAACCAAACGCGTTGCATTCTAAATGCGTCTGAAAACCAAACTGGAAAATTTTAATTCAGCAATTGTACATAACGTATTGTACTATCTTTTAAATCTCTAAAATAAATCTTTAGAAACACTATGCAGTTATTTCCTACTCCACAGAATTGAAATCTCTAGACCAGTGAAAGGAAATATTCGAAACAAGTATAGCTAAGGAAATTATGATTCTAACAGAAAGTTGTAGAACCATGTTCTTCAAAATTGCTTGTTGATCGAATTACTATTTTTTTTCGGCTGACTGCAATTTTTACGAACATATTAGTAACATCCACCAAGCATAACATCTTAACGAATAGTTTGTGGTCACAGTGAAATTTTCTTTGAATACGAATCACACTATTTTGTTGTGTTATAAACTAAATAAATATTATATTCAAGATGGTCCATAGCGGTGTCATTTTTAAAAAATACGCTCATTGGCAATAAGTCGATCTTTTGAAGGTGCCATCACAAGGGCGTGTAAGTGGATACAGATACAGGACATGGTAGTATGCATACAGCAAACATCAAAATATATATTGTAGCATGTATTGCAGGGGACCAACAGTTGCAAGGCACTTAGTATGGAGTTGGACCACTCGTAGCATGGAGACAGGCGGCTATACGATCGGGCATCGAGGCATACAGACGTCGGATGTTCT
This sequence comes from Clitarchus hookeri, assembly GCA_002778355.1. Classification (NCBI taxonomy): domain Eukaryota; kingdom Metazoa; phylum Arthropoda; class Insecta; order Phasmatodea; family Phasmatidae; genus Clitarchus; species Clitarchus hookeri. The sequence goes on along the minus strand of NQII01002698.1, from coordinate 104,219 downwards.
CCTGGGAAGATCCTGCCACAGCTGGCGCAAGTGATCCTCCGAATCCACCGTAGTTGCCACTGGTCGAAGTTGATATAGAATCTTGTCCCAGACGTTCTCGATGGGCAAGAGGTCTAGGTAACTTGCTAGCCAAGGAAGCACCACGAACGCAGGCCAAAGATTTCCCGTGGTGTGTGAGGCCTGGCATTATCCTGCTCGAAATGGGGTTGACCAAGGAAGAAAGCGCCCGGGAGTAAACTCTGTAAGCTGCCACTTAGGAGCGATCCTAGGGAGACAGCCGGGTTATGTGTGTGGCCACGCAGTGAGCACATGCATGTAGCTCCAAGGCTCTGTTCGGTGAATCACTCGAGACTGACGGGACATGGTGACAAATGAGACTGTATCACCGTAAGGTCAACCGTCTTGAATGCTAGAAAGGAAGTCGTTCAGACCTATGAAGCTTGACTGTAGTGACAATCAAGTGGAGGGGCATGTTTTCCTAGATGACTCAAGGTAGTAATACCGGACTGTCCATAAGAAATTAGGCTCTGANGGAGGGGCATGTTTTCCTAGATGACTCAAGGTAGTAATACCGGACTGTCCATAAGAAATTAGGCTCTGAAAGTTGTTGGGATCAGGTACAGGAGGGGAGGAGGGGAGGAGGTGCGGAGAGCAGGACATGTTCCGGAAAACATGACAAGATGCACATAGAATTTACTGGACGTATCGCAGTGCCATCAGGGTTCCTTCGTCACCACCAGTGGGGTGCGGGAATCGTAGGAAATGGCACGCCAAACCATGACACCTCTAGTTGGGGTGGTGTGCCGTTCTACAATGAATCGTGGATCACGGAGATGGCCAAGACGTCTCCAGACTCGAATCCGGCGGTCGTCCGTGTACATACAGAACCCGTGATTCGTCGCTGAACACCACCCGTCGCCAATGCGCAAGCCGCCATGCTGTCAGCTCCCAGCAGAAGGTCACACGGGCTCCGCTCGGTCGTGATGATAGACGTCGTTAAAAGACGCCGCGATAGCAGATCCCACTCCGCTAACCGCCTGGATGCGGGACTGGCGGACACAAGCGTATCTCCAGCTCACGTGACACGTCCCAGGATAGTGCACCGGGACACCCTGCGAGTACTAGCAGCCTGTCGCACGATGAAACGACTTCTCCTGCCGATGGTGTCGATCCGGGCCTTCTCGACGGGTGCGTATACCCTCCTGTCCCCACTGCGTCCAACACCGACTCACAGCGTAGGCAGGATGGTTCAAGTGGCGAGCAATGCGCCGAAACGTCCAATCTACTTCTCGGAGGCCGACGATCCAGCTGGGTAACGGCTTATCGAATGGGTCGTTGGGGCATGCTGCGTGTTCGTTGAGCGTTTCTTTGAGGCTCACAATATTTACATTGATACTAAGGCCTTAATTCGCCTTAATTCGGTATCTTGCAGCTACGGATGATGCTAGAAAACATGTAGAAATCCGCGCTTACCACAATATGTGTCTTACCAAAGATATTTGTAGCTCAGGAACACTTGCAACAAGCCAATCTCCGCAGGCTACCAACGACTTACAAGAGACACTAGGAAGACGCAAATCAAAACCACCACTAGTTACTGATCAAAAGAATACTTACAGAGACTTAAGTGGAAATAAATGTGATTCAATGAAAAAATTAATATTTTGGTTGAAACATTATGATTTAAATTAATATATNACTTAAGTGGAAATAAATGTGATTCAATGAAAAAATTAATATTTTGGTTGAAACATTATGATTTAAATTAATATATGTGCAAATATTAAGTATTATGTAGCAACTCTTTTACGTTTTCAAAATTTACTTTTCTTTGTATGGCCGTAACTCTGAATGTAGCCCTCTCGTATGTATCTCTTATTTGCAATTCAACACGTAACTAAGTCTCTTCAGTTTCTTTAAATTAATTTGAAATGTGCTAATTAATTAAATAAATATTTTTTTTCATACCAACTCAGTTGGGAGAACATGAGACCTCAGTTCAGGACTCCGTTAGCATATAGGTAGAGCAACGTTAGCAAAAATGGTGATCAAAGATGGCGTAACGTAAGCCAGATTGATTCCTCAAAAATCATTAATTATTTACGGACTTAGTCTCTGTGTCGAAAATTCAGCATATTTAGCTTAAAATTAATCTTGATCGCTGCGACAGCTCTCGATATCTTCTGTAGCTGGTTCCGCTGGTCGTGGGCCTTAGTCTTCCTTCGACAGGCTATTGCGCCTTTGGTACCTCACTCAAGTCCTTACCGTAGCACACGCAATCGCTGTAGCTAAAACTCGGCTTTAAATATAATCGGCGAGGGAACGCGCGTAGACTTAAAATTATTCCTCTTCGGACGCCGCGCGTCTTCGCCCTATCGGCAGTCTGCATTTATGTTCGCGACTCAGCCAATTAACCAGCAAACAAAACATATCTCAGGCTGACGACCCACTAGGTCATCGCTTGCCTGACGGGAAAACCACGATGACTAAAAGCCTTAAAAAAATTCGTACTTAAACGACGCCTTTAAAAATCGCGCCTACCACGAGATGGCTACATCATATTTTACACATACGTCTTGCGTTACCATAGCAACCAAATCAACAAATTCCTCTATGCAAAGCGGCCCACATAAAAATTACTTTGTGACTGAAAACAGAAAGACTTACAAATATAATTACACAAAAATACGTTTTCTGATGTTAAAAAGATCTTGCAATTAATAATATGAATTAGAGCTGGAGTGAATAAAATATATCTGCCACAAATAAATAATAAAAATTACGTTACCATACACACCGCACAAATAAACTGAGATAACTGTGACAGGAATAAGTTGCTGTTATTCGAGGTGTTAAAATTTGTATTCATATAGCTAACATTTTAAAGAAATGAGCATAACTATACCTTACCGGGCGTTGAGCTACCGCGGAGTCTTCGAAAACAAATTTTACTTATGTTTGTCCTCTTAAAACGTTAAATTAAAAAAGTAATAGTAATTTGTTTTATTATTTGTATAGGCTACATTTGAAGCTAAGGCCACAATTATATTTCATCTCACTAATAAGATATTTAGAATACCTCAAAAACACATTTAACCCCCTTTTTTACACTCTTAGAGGCGACATTAAAAAATTCTGAACTTGAGTTTTGAGTATTTGCATAGGCTAATAGCTAAGAGCACAACGATATATCATCGGGTTAAAGAGATATAGCGGAGTCATTGAAAACACTTTTTACCCCTTTCCGTAGTCTTAAGGGATAAATATAAAAAAATCCTTCAATTAGGTTTTGCGTACTTTTATAGCCTACCTTTGAAAGCCAGTAGCACAATGATATCTCGTCGAGTTACTGAGTTACTGAGCGAGTTCTCTTTTCACTCTCTTATGTGTCTTCGTGGGTTCCTGCACCTTGAGGGGAAACCATCTCTAAATTGTCATGCATTTGCGTCCAGTGGCTTAGGCTGTGCTTTGGTGAGTGTGTGAGTCAGTAAGTCGGGACACATTATATGCGTAGAGATTATGAGTTCCTAATAAATGCTAGCTACTTTACGTGATGTTTTGAGCATGAATTGTATATCGTAAACGACACAATTACGCATCTGACTGATTAGTCACGAAGCCATTTCGATTATGAGCATCGACTCCGAAATTCCCAATTACGGAATATAACTTTCTTGGCATATTAATTCGTATTTTAACCGGCCCGTCTTATGGCTGTGAGTTGGGTTCAACGGTCGCCTAAACTTATTACAATTCAATTTAGAATAAATACGCTTTTTTAGAGTTTTAACCAAATTAAACTATAAATCTGATAATGTATATATTCACGCGCTTCCGTGATAATCAATGATCTCCAAATCGACTATTTAAACTCACACTTAGCGTCAGACCTTGAAATTTTTTTAGTGATATATATTTGTAATTCCTGGCCTCACGGGTTTCTGGGATCATTATATAATACAACATCGACAAATCGCTTTCCAATGTCCGAACTTGATGAGGGATATGATTCCGTCAGACATACGAAGTTGAGCTTGACTTAGTAACCTAAATCCGCAGAGCAAGTATTATTCAGTGGATCATTTTGTGCAGAATAATAATCCGTAGCTTGGAGAAACCAGACTTGTTCACGTGATGAATAAGTCGATTCCACGTTAGTCGATTATGACGATTATTAATCTTTGAGCCGTAGCCAAGACAGAGGATATTCCTGAAGAGTGGATCGAGATGTATGACTCGCAAGTAATATTAACCAGATATGGTTGTTTTTTTGGTGTTTTTACGTAATGTTTTCAAGACTTGCGATTTATTTTTCTAGAAATCGCTTGTTTATCTATAGTGTTGACTCAGGCTACTGTTTCTAATTTGTGTATCCAACATTTTTGTAAGCGCAACGTAAGGATTTATAAGTGTTTCATAAAAAAAAAAGTAAAAAGTATACTACATAATATCCGTTCGCTTAGTGGAGAATTAACAGAGCAAATCAGGAAAATAAATGCAAAAAAATTGTCTTACTGCAACAAGTTTCATAATAAGTCCATTTTTGAAAGTAGTTTCCCAGCTTTATAATATCTTTACTTTGGGGTCGTTTGCCTTCACAACTACTGTTGATCTTTCCTGCTTATCTTTAATATATTGTCATGCGTCCTACATAACTACATTTTTCAGATTTTGTAACTAAATATAATTATTATTCATAACCGTTTAGCAAAATATATTATTTAAATTGGATTACACTTTCCATACTGCACGTCGCGTCAGATTATTAGTCGGTCTGAGGCTACGCCATTTGTCCCAGATTTTCTGAAAATCATGGATTTTTTACGGGATGAACTTTTGATGGGAAAAATGAGCAACTCTGACCGAAGAAAGTTTCACCTCCATCACATCCTCATGTACACTGTTTAAACTTCCTGTTATGTACCAGCCGCAGATGATTTCAAAAAGTTCCATCTGGAAATAATTGTTGTTTGATAATTGCACATCAAAACGGTTTCAATTTTTAGCAAGGAAATACAAGAATTGATGCAAAATAAATTACCGTCACTTCAATAATTTCGAAATAAATATGAAGGCAAAGAGAGTTTGAGGTTATTGTTTTACCAACAATGACAGGACCTCCTGACTAAAGTTGGTCTTGGAAATAATTTAATTGTAAGTCATGAAGAAAGTTACATTCAATTTAGATTCGTACTCTTCCTCATGTTGGAGCCGTGGTGGTGTAGTAGTTAGACTACCCGCCTCCCGCCATGGCGAACCGGGTTCGATTCCCAGCGGGGTCATCCCCGGATTATCGCATGTGATAATCGTGCCGGACGATGCCGCTGGTCGGTGTGTTTTCTCGGGGATATCCCGTTTCCCCACCCCTGCATTCTGGCGCTACTCCATACATACTGACCTCGCTTCACCCTCATCGGCGCTCAAGACCTCGATGTTGTGAGCCACCCAAATCTCTTCACCTCACTCTTCCTGGCATTAACACTACGCAAAACTATGAGGTAAATGTGAAATACTGGTAAAGGGACTGTACAGATTATTTAACAAATGTTCAAGTAGGAAATTTCAGTAATTATTTGATAACCGCAACACAGCCCATAATAAAATATCCTTCGCGTTATAGTTTGCATACTGGTAAACTTTATTAGGAGAGTGGCGATTTTTACGGCTAAACGACCAATGAAATGTATAATTAAATACTAATTATTGCTTAAGCATAACATGTTCTCTAACTTCCTCAACAGCTACGCAATTACAAATTTCCGAACTTTTTGATAATACTTTTTTAATTCAACTTGTAAAATTTTCTTCGCATTCTTACGTGTAAATTCACGTGCGGTGAAGTATTTTGTTGGTTTCCAGCTATTTCCCATTTCCACGCGCAAAAACATATGTTTCTTAAGCCGCCTGCTTGCGTACAGCTGGTATGTAAAATTGGAGCCACTGAAACAATGAAGCACTCAGGGCGACACTACCACGAAAATCAAGTGTCCTTTTCGTCTCTACGCGCAAGCCGCGCAGACCATTTGCTGTGCAACGCGCAACCGCAGAATTTAGATACACTGAAGAGCCAAAAAAACTGGTACACCTGGTTATATCGTGTAGGGGCCCCCGAGCACGCATAAGTGCCGCAAGACGACGTGGCATGGACTCAACTAATGTCTGAAGGTATTCAGGAGGCAATTCACACCATGAATCCTGCAGGACAGTCCACAAATCCAATCTGCGCNACTTAAGTGGAAATAAATGTGATTCAATGAAAAAATTAATATTTTGGTTGAAACATTATGATTTAAATTAATATATATGTGCAAATATTAAGTATTATGTAGCAACTCTTTTACGTTTTCAAAATTTACTTTTCTTTGTATGGCCGTAACTCTGAATGTAGCCCTCTCGTATGTATCTCTTATTTGCAATTCAACACGTAACTAAGTCTCTTCAGTTTCTTTAAATTAATTCGAAATGTGCTAATTAATTAAATAAATTATTTTTTTCATACCAACTCAGTTGGGAGAACATGAGACCTCAGTTCAGGACTCCGTTAGCATATAGGTAGAGCAACGTTAGCAAAAATGGTGATCAAAGATGGCGTAACGTAAGCCAGATTGATTCCTCAAAAATCATTAATTATTTACGGACTTAGTCTCTGTGTCGAAAATTCAGCATATTTAGCTTAAAATTAATCTTGATCGCTGCGACAGCTCTCGATATCTTCTGTAGCTGGTTCCGCTGGTCGTGGGCCTTAGTCTTCCTTCGACAGGCTATTGCGCCTTTGGTACCTCACTCAAGTCCTTACCGTAGCACACGCAATCGCTGTAGCTAAAACTCGGCTTTAAATATAATCGGCGAGGGAACGCGCGTAGACTTAAAATTATTCCTCTTCGGACGCCGCGCGTCTTCGCCCTATCGGCAGTCTGCATTTATGTTCGCGACTCAGCCAATTAACCAGCAAAACAAAATNTACCGTAGCACACGCAATCGCTGTAGCTAAAACTCGGCTTTAAATATAATCGGCGAGGGAACGCGCGTAGACTTAAAATTATTCCTCTTCGGACGCCGCGCGTCTTCGCCCTATCGGCAGTCTGCATTTATGTTCGCGACTCGGCCAATTAACCAGCAAACAAAACATATCTCAGGCTGACGACCCACTAGGTCATCGCTTGCCTGACGGGAAAACCACGATGACTAAAAGCCTTAAAAAATTCGTACTTAAACGACGCCTTTAAAAATCGCGCCTACCACGAGATGGCTACATCATATTTTACACATACGTCTTGCGTTACCATAGCAACCAAATCAACAAATTCCTCTATGCAAAGCGGCCCACATAAAAATTACTTTGTGACTGAAAACAGAAAGACTTACAAATATAATTACACAAAAATACGTTTTCTGATGTTAAAAAGATCTTGCAATTAATAATATGAATTAGAGCTGGAGTGAATAAAATATATCTGCCACAAATAAATAATAAAAATTACGTTACCATACACACCGCACAAATAAACTGAGATAACTGTGACAGGAATAAGTTGCTGTTATTCGAGGTGTTAAAATTTGTATTCATATAGCTAACATTTTAAAGAAATGAGCATAACTATACCTTACCGGGCGTTGAGCTACCGCGGAGTCTTCGAAAACAAATTTTACTTATGTTTGTCCTCTTAAAACGTTAAATTAAAAAAGTAATAGTAATTTGTTTTATTATTTGTATAGGCTACATTTGAAGCTAAGGCCACAATTCTATTTCATCTCACTAATAAGATAGTGCATACGCACGCCTGTACCAGTTTTTTTGGCTCTTCAGTGTATGTAGCCTATATAAGAGGAAAGACGTGGTAGTANTGCATACGCACGCCTGTACCAGTTTTTTTGGCTCTTCAGTGTATGTAGCCTATATAAGAGGAAAGACGTGGTAGTAAGGGACTTTGAACTAAGGTTCCTCGTTCTCTGATTCGCTGAAGCTTGAGTCTCTGAGCGCGCGTCTTATGTCTGACGTGATCGTGACGTGGTTGAACACTTATTGGTCCAGCCAACGTCTGGTCAAAAGTTCTGCATGAAAGTTCGATGCAGTCTCGTATAACATTTTTCCGATTATTTAAATAGCTTTTTTTTANAACACTTATTGGTCCAGCCAACGTCTGGTCAAAAGTTCTGCATGAAAGTTCGATGCAGTCTCGTATAACATTTTTCCAATTATTTAAATAGCTTTTTTTNAACGTCTGGTCAAAAGTTCTGCATGAAAGTTCGATGCAGTCTCGTATAACATTTTTCCGATTATTTAAATAGCTTTTTTTTAAGATACGCCGTCTGAAATACCGTTTAAGAAATCCATAATAATGACAGTGACATATAATTTGATTACTGTTGTGCTCCGGAGGTAATTTGACTTGCAGTTTCTCTTCGAAATAAAATACAATGTGAATATGTTCGGGCAATTCATGTCAAAAGAGATGTCAGATTCAAACACAGTAGAACGCAGTCTACGCGCCAAGTACAGAACGCCTTAATCATTCCAAATAGTCATATAAAGAGACGCATAACTGCAGTAAAGCATATTAACTGCTGTGGATACTTGCTCTAGAACCACTCCCGAAAGAAGACAGAGACGCATGTCCTCCTCTGAAACAGCAAACGCCTGCGAGAAGAGTTATTGTAGTTTCGACGTTGGAAAAGGAATCCAGAGCAATTACTCGAGGCGATGTCTCTCCGTAAATTTCTGCAAATTGCTGCAATAACTGTAAATCTTTAACTTTTCCCAGTAAAATTGATGTTTTACGCAACATAAAGCATTTTTGCGATTATTGGATAAATAAAGGGATTTTTCAGTTTACTGAATTTTAAAACACCCATTTAAGTTAAGTGTATACACACATAAACTGTATACACCGCTGTATGGTACTTTGTTTTCCACATATATTTCAAACCTTTGCTAGTCAAACCTTATCGTTTCAATTTAGATTATTCATATCATGTTCATGAGTCAGATTAGTCCTAAAATTTTAATTTTTAATACACGTCAGAGCATTTTTAGATATTCCGTATGCATGTTCAAATTGTTAGAACTGACATCGTGTTCGATACGCTACACCGTGTCGTAAAACATTTATGTTAGTGTTCAGTTACCTCATCTAACATAAGGCAAGTGCTTAACATTAACGTATAACTAATTGTAGTTCACAATAATAACAATAATACTAAATTACACAAATATAATTAAATTAGTTTGTTTACACGGATAAAGAAAAAAGATGGATGTGGTCCGCCACTCAAAGCTTCTTTTGTTTTGTTTCCTGTGATTTTAGCAATTTTTATGAGATAGCGTGTTCACTGTTTTCTTTGTAATGAAAATTAATTAACTTAACTTTTCCTTATTCCATGATTTAGTGCTACTGAATTGTAAAGCTGTGTATCCTGCATTTTCAAGGCAAATCACAAATATTGTTGGTTTTGCGGTTTATTGAGCATTCCGGACATTTATCTTTGAAAAAATTCAGTCCGTTTTAATAGCATAAAGCATGTGCAGTTATTTAATGGACTCGTTTACTTGCATACTTCAGTGAAAGTTGGCAGAAATGCACAAAAATAGTTCCCAGGACTTAACGTCTTACTAAAAGTGTGATGTTTGAATTTGTGAACATTAAATACATTTCATTTAATTTCTTTTTAATTTATTAACACAAATTTAAGAGGTGGCACATTAACAAAATATTTGCATTTCTAACAAATTTGCAGCTTTACTATATCGGAGCGCGAATAAAGTGATCGGATCCTTTAAAACATCATAAGGATACAGAATGGGCAGAAAAGCATTCTTTAGGAAGGACTTTCAGAAATTCTCAACCACTAAAAGCCTATTCCTAAATTTTTAAACATCAGTCTTACTTGACCAAACGTTTTTTTTTTTTTTTTTAGAAATTCACACGCAAAAACTACTAGACGTAGAGGCAAAAACTCTAATTTCATATGTTGACGTTGTAGCCTAACCACGACGATTGTTCGGGCTGTACTGTCCAATGCTGTTGGCAGCAGTGGATTCGCGAAGGTGCCCTCACATAGAGGACCTGCTCAGGACGGACGAGGTCGACTACCAGTCGAGAGGATCGACGGACCAGGCGCGGAGGAATCCCATGGTGACAATGTCCACGATACTACCCACTGTTGGGGCTCCTGCGCGCCCACTAATCATCACTCAAAGTCTCGCGGAGGATAATCTGCAGTCTCGGCGCCCACTGCGTAAGCTGCCATTAACTCCGCAACAGCAGTGGCTCCGTCTGAAGTTTTACCAGGCCAGAGCAATGTGGAACGCCGCAGAATGGTGATGTGTGGATGTTTTAGTGGTGAGTGCCGCTTCGTTACGGGTATCGACGATCATCAAACCTGGGTGTGGAGGGCACCTGGCGAACACCACAAGCCCAACCTCAAGCGGCAATCTTCCCCCCACGGCAAACTCCCCCACGGCAAACTCTCCCACGGCAGGCATTGTGGTCTGAAGATAGCCAATGCGCTCGCGTCGTGTTGCGTGGAACATTGACAGCTCAGCGGTATGTGGACGAGATCCTACACCACCATCTGCTCCCACTTCTGACCGAGATACCAGGTGCGATATTCCAGCAGGATGACGCCCNGACGAGATCCTACACCACCATCTGCTCCCACTTCTGACCGAGATACCAGGTGCGATATTCCAGCAGGATGACGCCCAACCGCACGCGGCACGGGTCGCCCAGGACTGCCTTTGCTATGTCCACACCCTACCATGGCCTACGCGCTGCCCGGACATGTCGCCAGTTGATCGTGTGTGACCAGTTAGAACGCCAACTGCCACCGTATCACAGTACCCGGGATTTGGAACACACCGTCTAACAATTGTGAACCCTTCTGCCTCAGGACGACATCCAGCGTGTGCTAGGCTCCAGGCCAGGCCGTGTTGCAGCGTGTATCGCGGTGCGAAGGAGTGAGACGCACTATCGAAGATTACCGGACGGCGTGCCACAGATACACGTGTAATTGTCCTGCTGCTCATTTTTTGTAATCATGCGTAGTAATAATCTGTATCACTACCTCTATAAAAGTTTCAGTACCATCCGATCTATATACACATTCATATAACATATGCACAAAGACTTGTGAATGGCAAAAGGCAGCCAACCCTCTTCCTCACCAACCAATACTCCAAACGTTTGCAAAATGCTGTATCCACCCATGCCTGTATACACATATAGACTCCTCGCGGTTACTTCCAACTTTTCTGAAGCCTTGCTAAAGTTCTACTTCCAGGATACACGTCCGCCTAATGGAAACGAACCTTAAGTCTAGAAAATTACACCAAAGGGACAACGCACCCGGATTCGTGCGCGCTCAATGTAATATTTTGCATAAGAACTATTTCTTGCTAGGCGTTACCAACACCCCCTATTTTCTCCCTGTTTTATTCATATTTATTTTAAATAAAATATTATTGTATAAAAACAGAATATAAGTAAAGTTCTATTGAAATAAAAATAAGGTAATTTTATATTAACACATGTATAACACGTTTGCAATACATGAAGTATTTACAACCAAACACGTCATACATGGGGTGCTTTTATGCTTTTTCTAAGGTTTGATTTAAAGAGTGTGAAGAAACCGCGAATATGCTATAAAGACAGTAGTGACGGTTGTTAAAAGTTTAATTACTGAAATATATAGTGTGTGTTGTACGGTGTGTTCCGGGCCTGAGATCGCGTTCTCTCCTCGCTCGGCTCTGCTCGGCACGGCTCGGCCGCTGTAGCTGGCTGAGGAGACGGCGGGCCGGAACGCGCTGCAGCACTCCATTGACTCCACATCCGCGGCTTGTTTATCGCACAGCGTTCACGGCCCCCGAGTTCCTCCTGCAGCCCTCCCGTGATTTATCGCTCTTCGCGCTCCATTTCTCTTCATCGCTTTTAACCTGCAGTATTTTTTACTCATACGCGCCTTCTTTTTAGCTTGCCCCTTATATTTCGAGCTCGAGTTCTTTTCTTTCGCGCCGCGCGAGAGATAAATTTTCACTCCGTTTCGCGTTTCTCTTTTCTTTCGGTGTTTTATTTTTAGCTGATGCGCAGTTTGATACACTCGATTTTGACGAGTTCCTTAAGCCGTGTAAATAAAGGTGGTCTCCCAAGGAAAAAAAGTGTTATTTTNTGATACACTCGATTTTGACGAGTTCCTTAAGCCGTGTAAATAAAGGTGGTCTCCCAAGGAAAAAAAGTGTTATTTTCATTTCCTGGCGGCTTACTCGCGCCTCGATGCGACTGCGTATTTTAAACAACAGATATCGCGTGTTCAACGTTTCACCGGTACGTATCCAAAGTGTTTAGAAATACGTGGAGTTAATTTTTTTCTTAATTCTTTAGCTATGGCAGTATTACACTGAAGAGCCAAAAAAACTGGTATAGGCGTGCGTATGCAAATAACAGAGGTATGGAACCAATCAGAGTAACGCGATGCGGTCGGCAGCTAGATCGGTCACTGCTGCTACAATGGCAGGTACACGATATTAGGCAGGTGTACCAGTTTTTTTTGCTCTTCAGTGTACACTGGTGTACAAAATTAAGGACGACGTGGATAAAATAACATTACAGCGGAACGAACAGGCAGAAATGTACAGAAAGATTGACGAGCAGATCGCCTAGGACCCGGCACGGCAGGACACGCGCATGTACGCAGCATGACTTGCTGTCGAATTTTGCGAAGGGTGCAAGGCTTGAGCGCGGTGCACACTCGGAGCACGCTATTGTACACACTTCAGGTGGAACGAGGTCGAGTTGCTACATGATGTCTGACGTGGTCAACAGGCAGTTCCGTGAGCTGCATCTGGAAGAGGCTGCTCGAGGTAGAACGAGGAGTTCGGGATCGCACGCAGCATCGCGTCGCGAGTTTGAACGGCACTTCGAACAACAGGAACAGCTGCAGTAAGGTTTATTAGCGGTCGTCCACGGGACAACCGTGGTGACGGAAGGACCGACATGCCATCCTGCAGGCGACGAGAGATCGACGGTGGACGAAATCGCAAAACTCCTTCTTGCGACGCAGCACTGTGCGGCAGATATCGCGCTTCACTGTGACCAGGAGACTGCACACAGTAGTTGTTCAATCGGCTACCAGTACAGGGTGTGCCATTGGCGCCTACACATCGGAGACGGTGTTTGCTGCGGTACCGGTAACACGAGGACTGGCTGAGCTCAGTACTCTTTACGGATTAGAGCCTATGTAGTCCTACTAGCGATTCCAAACGTCTGTTGATCCGGAGAGAGCGAGTTGCACGCAATAACCCCTCCAACATTGTCGGAAGGCACCGATTAGCAGGTAGTGTAGTTCTTGTTTGGCAAAGTCTCAATGCTTGGCGGGCGTACGGAGTTCCACGTATTCCAAGGAGTTTCAGGCCCTGGTGGCCGCCATTGTACCGGGGTTTTCCTTCCTCACGCGTATCTTTTCCCGGATGTCGTGGACCTCGAGTTCCACTTCGCGGACGACAATGCTACACGACATCATGCTACGACTATCGCCGAATTGTAGGCGAGTGAATATGCTCGCCGCGTGGATTGGCCAGCGTTGTTCCCGGACCTAAATCTAATCGAATATCTGTGGGACGTTGTCGGGAAAGGCCTGGCAGAACATCGCCAGCCGCCAGCAATGACTCCGCAGTTGACGGCCGTAGAGGGAAACTCAGGTAGAGTTTGCGCTCGAGCTGCGCCACATTGAACTGCTTTTCTGCCAATACGATTCTCATGAAAAAAAAACCGTAGATAGGATTTGAGGTTAGAACACTGTTTATGTAAACAAGTGTTTTTAGATGTTTGAATACTTCCTCTAGCCAACTGTTAATGCAATTAGGTTAAATTCGATTTTGTAAAATTATTTTATCCATATAAAGTGGTGTGCCTTTTGAAAATTAACATGAGCCTAAAAAAAACCCCTTTATTATTGTTGACCATGTGACTTTGACAGCTGTACTGGTTGTGTAGTAAATTAATGTTGGGTACATGTACAGAAGACGATAATATTTCTAACTCATCTCTAGTCTATGTTGATGGATACGTTGACGGCCAGTCTATGTTGAAGGCTGATAGGAACTACATGCAACACCTCGGTTATTTAGAAACCTGGTGAGGCCAAGAGAACTCGGCAGGATGGTTCCCGCAACGGTTTTCCATTGCCTTCCGTAGTATGAACTACACAGCGGAGGTAATCTATGAACTGCAATAATCATTAATATGTTATTACTCAAAACATTCGCCACATGTTATTCAAATAAACTGTATATACCAAATGGAACTAGTCCCACGTGGGTTATCAATTAAACATTACGCTTTTAATAAACCGCTAAAAGACACAGCGTTACTATTCGCTGTCAACACTGCTGTAGGCGTGTTACGAAGTGTTCTAAAATGTCTCAAATGTACAGGTATGCACAAGCTTAAGAGGTCATTCCAATGCTGCAGGCACACTGAGCAGTCCGATACAACCTCATTTACTTCAAGGTAAATCTCTTTATGATTCTAGCAACAGATTAGATATAAAGTCAGCATTTACCTCTGCGTTATATTAAAGATGCAGCCAGTCTTGTGTAAAATTTGTTCTCAGAAATCAGGCATAAGAAATTATTCAATGTTAATATTTGTAATTGCCCTTACTCCTCAAGTTTCTGACGAAACCATCAATTACGGCTTATTTCGGAGAAAGTGTTTCAAACTGACGCTACTCCACTTCTAATAAAGTAGAGTAACGTTTCTAATAACATAAGGTTTTTTTGTTTCTTAGAACAACAAAGTTACCCTTGAACTAAACGGGGTTGTTCCGGGCTGCATTGTGTCTGAAGTGGTGTTATTATCTGTTAAGTATATCCCGGTCATTATCTGCGCGGGAGCATAAGTAAATTCTAAAAATTACGTGGTTAAAAAACTTAATATATAACAAAAATTATTAAAATTGCATTTATATCTAACGCAAGACTATACATTTTTCACATAAAAAATTATTAATTATTTAATATGAATAATAGTTTGTGGTCCCCTTAAATAGTCATGCATCATGGACAAAGCCAGCAATTTCGTTTATTACCTTCATATGTAAAANTGTGTAAAAAATTGGTTTAATTTACACCTGAGTAAACACAAAATACGCAAAATAGGTATAAAAATTATAACTCTACAGCAGCATGAAAATGTAAATTCTATTCAACTGATATTTTTACATGGTTCACGATTGGCTGATGACAACCGTTAGTGAGAAAAACGTAGAATTAAAACCCCCACATATACACTTTTCGCACTTGCCGTATATAATTTTTTTTCTTGCTTGCTTAAAGCGAAAGGCATCGAAGAAACCGTTAATCCAGAGCGCCCACTATACCCGGCTTAAATGTTTGTCCCCCAGCCCCTCGCCAATAAACGTCAACAAATGGAGCTCGTTTTTCTAATATCCCGACAAGAACGTGTAAAAATATACGAGAAGAAGTGCTAAAATGTAAGGTAATAAGGTGCGTTAACCTTTTCAGGCATAACAGTCTTCAGTGCATATTGGAGGCTGCACGGGAACTGAATTTAATGATTTACACCGTACACAGCAGGGAACGGCATCCAATACCTATGGGAAGTCCATCACGTGAAGGGAGACATCGTTCATTCCTTTGAATATATTGCATCATCACACAATCAGTTGCTGCCAATAAGTAAAAAAAAAAACACATTTTAATTGGTCTCGGACATACGACAGAGCATTGTAAATACTAACACTAGAAAAGTTTCAAACAAAGAGAGGAGAGATTAGGACGGATCTTAACAGCAAGGTCTTGAGAGCCGATGAACTGGATATGAAGCAGCGCCGGAATGCAAGGGCGGGAGAAACGGGAGATCCCCGAGAATACCCGCCGACCAGTGGCATCGTCCAGCACGATTACCACGTGCGAAAATCCGGGAACGACCCCGCTTGGAATCGAAACCCGGTTCGCTTCGGTGGGTGACTGGCATTAAATCGAGAGCAATGAATGGGCCTTGGCTAACTCCCCGCAATGATTTACGTTAGGCCCTCGCACCTGGTGCTGTTATCTACGTTTGAGGCTGAGAAGCTCTGAAGCGATAAGGGCGACATTGCCAAGACGTGGTGGAAGGATTCGAGGAGAAATGAGAGAAGGAGAAAATGGAATTTGGTAACATAAATACAAAAAATACACTCTAAGAAATTATTTGTAAATTTACCACATCAGTGTATACGTACATGGACAAAGCGCGAATGGTAAATTATTTCCCCATACATGCATGGTAGCGTTCCTACAGCTCATCAGGAAACAGTCAAATGTGTAGGGAAGTCCCCAAATTTGTATAGTAACAATGCTTTAACATTCCCATATATTCAGCCCGGCAAGCAGTATTGTATCCATACCTGTGTAGGTTTAAAACTTCAATTAAAGTTGAGAAAGTATACGACTAATTTCTTTACAGTGTAATTGGTATCTATTTCAACATTTCGGCATGACTGCCGCTGCAAGCATGGAGAGAGGCTCGTCTTGCCGTGATAAAACTGGCCGTTCTGAGGATGGCTGTAAATGCCAGTCCGTGCGAGAGGAAAAGGCAGTTATCAGCAACGTCAACATATCGTTGCGGCCAACAGCACTTTGAGGCTGGTGTGTTGAGCCCCTGTCACACTGTCAAATTTTCGCCTTCAAATATATTTGACAATAAAATTTGAAGACGAAATAAGGCCATCGGATATTTCCTTTCAAAAGACCAATTTATAAAATAATCTTGAATGTGTTTGAAAATGCGCCACGCTGTAAAATTTATTTTTTTACTCATAACATCTAATCTGAATTTTTATTTAAAAATTATTTTCAAAGTGCGATACCGCTGTTGTGTTTCCGTGCAGACTATTACCGGAAGATATGTAACGAATGTTGTTATTTATTTTCACTTCTTTACTTAATTCAATTATCGGTGATGTTTCCTGCAANATGAATAATAGTTTGTGGTCCCCTTAAATAGTCATGCATCATGGACAAAGCCAGCAATTTCGTTTATTACCTTCATATGTAAAAAAAATGGTTTAATTTACACCTGAGTAAACACAAAATAGGTATAAAAATTATAAATCTAAAGCAGCATGAAAATGTAAATTCTATTCAACTGATATTTTTACATGGTTAACGATTGGCTGATGACAACCGTAAGTGAGAAAAAAGGTAGAATTAAAACCCCCACACTTTTCACACTTGCCGTATATAATTTTTTTTCTTGCTTGCTTAAAGCGAAAGGTATCGAAGAAACCGTTAATCCAGAGCGCCCACTATACCCGGCTTAAATGTTTGTCCCCCAGCCCCTCGCCAATAAACGTCAACAAATGGAGCTCGTTTTCCTAATATCCCGACAAGAACGTGTAAAAATAAACGAGAAGAAGTGCTAAAATGTAAGGTAATAAGGTGCGTTAACCTTTTCAGGCATAGTGGTCTTCAGTGCAAATCGGAGGCTGCACGGGAATTGAATTTAATGATTTACACCGTACACAGCAGGGAACGGCATCCAATACCTATGGGAAGTCCATCACGTGAAGGGAGACATCGTTCATTCCTTTGAATATATTCCATCATCACACAATCAGTTGCTGCCAATAAGTAAAAAACAAAAAACACATTTTAATTGGTCTCGGACATACGACAGAGCATTGTAAATACTAACACTAGAAAAGTTTCAAACAAAGAGAGGAGAGATTAGGACGGATCTTAACAGCAAGGTCTTGAGAGCCGACGAACTGGATATGAAGCAGCGCCGGAATGCAAGGGCGGGAGAAACGGGAGATCCCCGAGAATACCCGCCGACCAGTGGCATCGTCCGGCACGATTACCACGTGCGAAAATC
This sequence comes from Clitarchus hookeri, assembly GCA_002778355.1. Classification (NCBI taxonomy): domain Eukaryota; kingdom Metazoa; phylum Arthropoda; class Insecta; order Phasmatodea; family Phasmatidae; genus Clitarchus; species Clitarchus hookeri. Next base: position 86,343 of record NQII01002698.1, on the reverse strand, counting down.
CGGGAACGACCCCGCTTGGAATCGAAACCCGCTTCGCTTCGGTGGGTGACTGGCATTAAATCGAGAGCAATGAATGGACCTTGGCTACTCCCCGCAATGATTTACGTTAGGCCCTCGCACCTGGTGCTGTTATCTACGTTTGAGGCTGAGAAGCTCTGAAGCGATAAGGGCGACATTGCCAAGACGTGGTGGAAGGATTCGAGGAGAAATGAGAGAAGGAGAAAATGGAATTTGGTAACATGAATACAAAAAATACACTCTAAGAAATTATTTGTAAATTTACCACATCAGTGTATACGTACATGGACAAAGCGCGAATGGTAAATTATTTCCCCATACATGCATGGTAGCGTTCCTACAGCTCATCAGGAAACAGTCAAATGTGTAGGGAAGTCCCCAAATTTGTATAGTAACAATGCTTAACATTCCCATATTTTCAGCCCACACGAAGCAGTATTATTTCCATACCTGTGTAGGTTAAAAACTTCCATTAAAGTTGAGAAAGTATACGAGAAATTTCTTTACAGTGTAATTGGTATCTATTTCAACATTTCGGCATGACTGCCGCTGCAAGCATGGAGAGAGTCTCGTCTTGCCGTGATAAAACTGGCCGTTCTGAGGATGGCTGTAAATGCCAGTCCGTGCGAGAGGAAAAGGCAGTTTCAGCAACGTCAACATATCGTTGCGGCCAACAGCACTTTGAGGCTGGTGTGTTGAGCCCCTGTCACACTGTCAAATTTTCGCCTTCAAATATATTTGACAGTAAAATTTGAAGACGAAATAAGGCCATCGGATATTTCCTTTCAAAAGACCAATTTATAAAATAATCTTGAATATGTTTGAAAATGTGCTACACTGTAAAATTTATTTTTTACTCGTAAGATCTAATCTGAATTTTTATTTAAAAATTATTTTCAAAGTGAGATAAGGCTGTTGTGTTTCCGTGCAGTCCATTACAGGAAGATATGTAACGAATGTTGTTATTTATTTTCACTTCTTTACTTAATTCAATTATCGGTGATGTTTCCTGCAANCGGAAGATATGTAACGAATGTTGTTATTTATTTTCACTTCTTTACTTAATTCAATTATCGGTGATGTTTCCTGCAAAATGAAATTTTATATCTCTCAGATTATAATAGTATGTGCAACGTTTACTTAAAATAGCATTCATCCTCAGGCAGCGTCTATATAAATTAATTATCTTCATAACCATATTTCGATTTCAGCATTTGTTCGTTATTTTAAAGTTTCGTGACGATGCTAATTGTCTGAGGCCGTCAAACCTCAACGAAATTTTAGAGCTGGTTCAATATTCGAATGTTTGATGGAAACTGAAGACATCGAACTATTCCAGACAAATGCAGCGGCATTAACGACGTTTCGGTGACGTCACAACCATTCAACTTTATATGACCAAACTTATTGGAAGCAGTCTTACGGAAAAAAATCCGACAACTTTATTGACACTGCGGCATAGCCGCTTCCCGGGTCGCCATTTTGGGAATACTCGCCAAACGGCTGTGCCCGACCTCCATGTGGAGTATAACAGCAACATGCCGCGCCGACGAGTCCCAACGTGGAGAGAGATAGAGATGCACTCAATCAGCGCGAAGGTGCATTCAGCTAACATCACAGCTCCGAACTCCGAACTGATGCTGCGAGGCGCCATACGCTCCCCTCCCGCACCCACCTGGGACCTCCACATTCACGCAAAATTTTCCGGAACATGCCCGGCTCTCTGCACCAACCTCCCCTCCTGTGCCTTATCCGCAACGGTATGACAGGAGACAACTTACAGAGCGTAATTTCCAATCTTGGACAAGTCCGGTATTTCTACCTTGGGTCTCTAGGAAAACATGCCCCTCCACCTGATTGCCACTACAATCAGGCTTCACAGGCCTCAACGTGCTCCCAGTCTGAGCAGGGACACGGTTTTTCGTACGGGAAATTCCACTTTGTGGGTCTATAACCTCCGGAAAAGGGAGCCGCCAACTACGCAAAATTCTACATGTTATCGACACACGTAGTGTGCCGCGGGTTTTGACAAGATCGTCTCCTCCCGTGCCTGATCAATAAAGTGCAAAGTTTGACAAGTTTTCTGCAATCTCGTGCAGCAATTTACGATCTCCAGAGCTCACCCTACTGTGCCTGATCCG
>NQII01002698.1:20479-83467 GCA_002778355.1 Clitarchus hookeri | reverse complement strand
GGGCGACCGGCCACCGCTGCCGCCCTGGGTCGCCGTGGGCGGCGAGTCGTGCTCTGTGACCGCGCGACCCCCACACCCCGCTGTCCTCTGTCCTGCTCTGGTTTTCTTACTCTCCTTCTGCCGTGGGAAAAGCATACCTGGTGCTTGAACTGTGTTGCAGTGTGTTTGAAATAACGTTTTTTTTTTTCCACGAAGCTATTAAACGCACGTCTAATGTGCTGTCCTACGAAAACAACGCGCACTTCCGCCGAGGGCTGTTGAGTACTTTCAAAATGTCACGCACATTAGAAACACCATTTCACAGCGCGCCAAAACGGCTTAAAACTGTTATTTTTTTCACAGCGATGTAACTCAAAATATACACATAAGATACTTACAAAACTGCCCTGCATTAAACATTCCTACAAGACTTCCCACCAATAAAACAATAAGGTCGCCGCTGAAAGTCCCATATGTACCTGAAGTGAGACTAAAACATTGCGCTCCAGTTCAGAGCCTTGCGCTTAGCGGCGATGCCGAACACTCACACGCCACCGAATGGCTTTTAGTGTTGTGAGACTGGAAGCCGAAACTCCCATAACTCACTAGATGTTTCTGAAGCAAAAGCACCCAGACACTTTCTCAGATCACTGGGTCGGCGGCAGGGGCAGTGTATATGTGGGGCTTTGGGCGCCGGGCCCTTATTTAGGCGAGTTATTTAGCGGCGATGCGCATGGCAGCGTCGTCCTTATAGCTCCTGCGCTTCTTCACCTCGAACGCAGGGAAAAAAAGCTGCAGGTAGGCGGAGGCCTTCAAGTGTTATCGCTGTTGGTGCGCGGTGAAGATGATCGCAGCTTGGAATCGTGTTCGTGCAAATGACGTCACCAGCGCGAGCAATTGCATTTCAGAGCTCAGGCAGTTGTTGGGAGGTCAGAAGCCAGTTCCAGGCGCATGCGCAACACTATCGCGGAGACTACTCGACCACCTCGGGCCCGCTATCGCAACGTGCATTACAGAGCGCGTGTTTTACGTCGCGCCACAACCAAGCCAAAGCCGGCGAAAGTAGGAACAACGCATAATAGGTTGGTCTATTCTATATGAACACTTTTTTTGTTTGACAGTAATTATAACCACAAGCCAAAAATAAGCCCATTTTTAATAACATAATTGTTAAATAATTATTTTGTTATTAGTCTAACAAATGCATTTCAAAGCAAAGTTCTTTTTGATTCAAGCAATTACTAGCACACAGCCCTTTAATCATCGTAAACAAATAACATTTTAATTCCAACACTTTCAAATCTGTTAAGGGCAAAATATTGGATATTCCCTATACGACCAATCAGAATAATAAATGGTAAAATGTATACCATAGTGGTGTAATTTCTGAAGATCAGTGGGTTTAAACTGGTTCTTGAAGGGATAGAGGTCTTAATTAAATAAAGGAGTAAATAATAATTTCCTAATTTATATACAAGCACTACAAACAAAATACTCTCGTTTTAATACCTCACAATAAGTTGTTATTACTTGATTTTTGTAATTAATCTGTACGATTTAAATCCACNATACTCTCGTTTTAATACCTCACAATAAGTTGTTATTACTTGATTTTTGTAATTAATCTGTACGATTTAAATCCACTTCAAAGAAATTAATGCACTCAGATTACTAATTTCTGCCCCAATAAAGAGTGAGAACCTATTGAATTATTTTACAAATTTTGAGTCCATTTTTGACAGTCCAAATAAAGTCCGTATCACACATTCATACAGTTCCATCTTAATTCAGTTCNATAAAGAGTGAGAACCTATTGAATTATTTTACAAATTTTGAGTCCATTTTTGACAGTCCAAATAAAGTCCGTATCACACATTCATACAGTTCCATCTTAATTCAGTTCGGATTCCACCATTCCAGAATGTTCTAGAGTGCTCCGAACGCCCTCATGCACAGTAGCCCATCATCGAGTAACATGCTCTCTCGTCCGCCCACACCACACTACACACTCTGCCGCCCTCTCGCAACCTCCACCGTCATCCGTCCTCTCCGCTGATGGCTTATGCTGCACCATACTTTGCCCGAATACTGAACTTGAGCCAGATTGCTACCACAGTGACTCCTGACAGTCCGTCCAAGGCGGTATTTATAGTGTCTTAGGTCATAGTCCAGAAATATATCCACATGCCACGTTGCGCCGAGGGACACATTACCAGGAAATTCTAGTTCATCCTCTCCAGTCTTGGACTTCCCCCGGAAGGGGAGAGGATGGGCAATGACGCCAGCCATGTCAGCTGTCAATCCCCCCCCCCCTCATTCAGAGGTCAGCCTGTAGGCGGGGAGGGTCAGGGTGGGTGATCCCCTACAGTGCAGGACAGGGACAGCGCTTATTCAGGTAGCACGAAGCCCATGTCGGGGGCACGGCGTTTGTCCTAAAATCGTTATCCTATAGCCATTTTTCGAGGTTTTTTTGCTCTAAATTCGTTTGTCCTAAAATCCTTTGTCCTAAAGTCGTTTGTCCTAAAGTAAATTTGCTTCAAAATCGTTTTACCTAAAGTCTTTTGTCCTAAAATGCATTTGCTTTAAAATCATTTCCTATAAAGTCGTTTGTCCTAAAGTCATCTGTCCTAACATCTACTTGGAGTTTAAAAATTTTATTTGTCCTAAAATAGTCTGTCCTAAAGTCGTTTGTTCCAAAATAAATCATAGTAAAATCGTTTGTCCTCAAAGCATTTGTCCTAAGATATGTTTTCTCTAAAGTTGTTTGTCCTAAAATAGTTTGTCCTAAAATGCTTTATCCTAAAATACATTTACTTTTAAAAAGTTTGTCCTAAGGTCGTTTGTCCTAGAAGCATTTGTCCTAAAGTATGTTTTCTCTAAAATCGTTTGTCCTAAATTACATTTTATGTTAACGCATTTGTCCTAAAAGCGTTTATCCTAAAACAGTTTCCCGTAAACCTCTCGTTTATATTCACTATGTTACACCAACATCGTTGAATATGTACATGTATAGGAATCGCCTAACAGGGCTAAAACGTTTGCATGGTTTTCCTGGAGATTAGTAACAAGTCCGCTGCGATCGCCACCGTCGCGTTGCTCGTGTGATAACAGAGAACACCTCTAGCGGGCAGTGAGGGAACTTTCTGGGGACGAATATCTCTGCTGCTCTATCTGGGAGGTCTTGACGCCAATAGTTACGCTAATTGCCGCAGCGCCACTTGACATTTGGCGTATGGTGGAAGAATACACAATGTGAATACAAGTATATCGCAAGCAGGGCTTTCAAAAGTGCTGAGTCACCGTGAACAGCATATAGCACGGTTTACGAATCAGTTCCCTGCAGGGAAGCTCACAGTGTCTCGTACTGTACAGCACAGGTCAAAAATAACCTTCCTGTGCATTACGCTCACACCTCAAACCCGAATCAGTTATACCAATCAGTGAAATAAAATTCTCTGAAAAATTCTGTTGATGAGCTTTTACCGCTTGATGAATCAAGCAAACGAACTGGGAACAAGCGACTTATGCCAGTGGTGCAGTTTTCACTGGTTTCCACTGATTTGGTACCATTTTCACTATTTCAGGTTTAGAGTGCAGAATAATTGTGTGTACTGGGTCTCAGCGGGTTAAAGAATATTTTCAAAGGGAGCGCTTCTGAAGAAAGCAAGATCACAGTACAATTGTATAAAGTGGTATTATTTAGGATTGCCTGTTGGCGGGATTTACAAAATTTCTTTGAGTTTGTAGGAAACCTTGTCTCGCGTCCTTGTAAAAATGTATTCAACCCATACAGAAAAATAAGTCGAGGGTTTTACAAAAACAAGACGTCAGGGGGGGGGGGGGGGACATTTTCATAATCCCCTCCCGAGCAGCAGTGAGAGCGGGTTTCAGTATCTCCCACAGCTATGAATTTCTTTTATTTCCTCAGCGGTGCGCCGAGCTCCAGAGCCGCTTGCATGCTGCAGTGAACTGGAGCAGCGGAGCGCTAGTGTTTTGTTTCTGGTGCCCGCCGTGGGAAACGACGAGCAGCTCGCCACGTGCTCTCGCCGAGAAAGTTATTAAATATCTGATCGCCCCTCTCTCTCCGCCTCTCTCTCTCTCTTTCCCTTTCTCTCTCTTCATCCCTCTCCTCCTTCTACCTCTTTACTTCACGTTCGGTGACGCTGCAATAAATCTCGTCTCCCTGCTTGACGGCGAGCTAAGGGAACGATTTGTGGACAAACACAAAGAAGCCCGCGAAAACTCTTTGATCTTTGCTGTCGTGAGAAAACTATTTTTTTCCTGAATGAAAGAATTTCAAAACTAGGTGACGGGGGAAGGGGGAATTGTTCTGCGCCTCACCTCTCGTAAATGACCCGGGCGTAGAAACGCAAACACCAGTGGGATACCGGTGTTCGGTGCTCCGCCAAGCGAAAGACCATTCTCGAGCAGCGTGGGAGGGGAAGCTGCGAAGGATCTGGTTGTGTGGGTGGCGCCCCAATACAAAATGGAGAAACAAAGAGACCGAGCCAAAATTCTTACTCCAGCACCCTTACACATACATAATACGTAATTATAATATACATTAATAAAGCAAAATGTGATTTAGAGTGAAACGCAGGGTGGTTGATATAGAAAGTAGAATTTACATTCGTGTGACCAAAATGAGTTTTAATGGAAGTGAATTAACAGATAACAATAACAAAATATTTTTTAAGTGTGAAACAACAGTAACAAAGGTTTGATGTATAATATCTTAGGTACTTCAACAACAACAAACTGTTGTTATAATATAAAACAACTTTTTTATTAAATAAATTATTGATAATTTGTAGGTATCCCGCAAAAAAAAGTTAAAATTCAGAATTACGAAATATGCCGAGCCATAGAAAAAATTTTGTGGTTACATTATTTTGTTCTTTTGTGATGATTGATTCGGTCCAAAAGTAAGTTTATTGAAAAACAAAGACTTAATTGCTGTATAGTTCAAAGATTCATGCACACACAGATAATGTTGGAACAAAGGCTGGAGTTTCCTGAGACGTTGGCCATCTTCGGGACATCTCCCTTACCAACGCCAGCAACGGTGTTACTACATCGTCATTTAGTCGGCCTCAAGGAGACGCTAGGCGACTTCAAAAATATTTGCAACGCCAGGAAGTGAAATCGCCTCAACACAGAATTTTCCAACCCGACAGGTCGACCGCTGTAATAACAGAAATTTACGCAAAAAATAAAGAGGCAAGAACAAAATAACACATAACTGAGGCGACGATCAAAAAGCAGGACAAGAAACACTCGCCCGAGGCGGTAACACTCAGAAGATCACGCCATTAAATCTAGATAATAGCCGGAGCTCACAAAATTGTATGTCGTGCCAAAACGGATAGGAATCAAGAAGAAAGGTGTAGGGTGTATTCCAAAAATACCAGTGACTACCACAGATATCAAGTCGCTTGACATAAAATCAGTGATATTATCCTTTTTCATTGCGCGGTATTTTACATTTATACCATGAATACTTTATAAAATTACAGTGTCAGAAAAGAATTTAAATATGAAATTTTCATACAAAATATAGGATATTTCATTACAAAATTTACAATTCCTATTATTTAACTAAGGTTATTTCAACCGGTGGACACAACAGCTTAACCTGATCAGAGTAACTGGTGGCCGATAAATTTCAAAATGACAAAGTAACGAAATCTTGGAACATTCTTAGTTAAATAAACAAAATTACACAAACAGTGACTAAAAGAAGATCTAACCTTGCTTTTACATAGAAATAAGCAATTAAGAGAGCTAAGTGCTGGAAAATAAACGAGTGGTTTTGCCATGAAAACCAAAACTATTCCCTAAAAGATAATAGAAGGTTAAAAAAATAATTGTTAAAAGTAAGCGAGTGCCTACAAATGGAACATAATTCAAAATGTCGCTTTTCCTACGCCATTTTCAATAAACCAAATATACATTTGTCATTATTCATGTACAGTTATCGTTTTACCAAAATAAATTGGTATACTATTTTATATTACTTACTTGTACAAAATGTTTGTTAGGTACTAACATTTAGTTTTTAAATTTAACCAAAACATTTGTGTCGAAATTTTCTTAACTTCAGCCTCAGATATGACTTCTAATTTGTTTAGTTTGCCTTGTGTTCTGAATGGCTTTCAATGTATTACAATCCCTCTGTAAATGAAATTATATAAATTTCAGTCCTCATTAAGTAGCTCAAAATGTTAAATAACGATCTCTATAAAGTAATAATTATTTTTTTTTTTTCATTTTTACTTGTTTTCGTGGGGAAAAATCCATTAATATTCTCACTAAATCTAAAACCTCAGTTGAAATACATATATTCCATATTAATTAACATTAAACATTACAAGATCACGAAAACTCAAAATGTTTTGATCATGCGTGTCCCATTTTTTGCTTAACAAAAGCAAGTGCGATGTAATTTAAATGAGAGGCTCCTCAAAAACAGCAGGAAAAATGACATTTCACAACAATTTTTAGTACATAATAACATCGTATGTGCTTTGTATTAATAAAACGATAAAACTGAAATGATTGGCAATTGAAAAATTTATTTTATTCAACTAATCACAGTAGGGCGTTTTTACTATTAGTTGACGACGATAGTGCTCATATTACGCACTTGTACAAGTAATGGAAACTTAGCAATTTGCTGCGCAACAGAATATCGCGTGTTCTCTTTATTTTACGAGGGTTGATTCAGAAGTCATGGCAACTATTGTTTAACTCTCGAAAATAATCCAAAACCGGAAATGTACTATGTACAGTTGAAAGTGTACGACAAGTACGTTTTTAAATGTGACACCACATGAGGTACGGATGCAGGAATGTCTGGCAAGGAACAATGACAAACATGGCTGCTTGAAATCACCGTGTAATTGATATATACTCGTACACCCTTTATGCACTCATTTGAACGGTTAAGTAACGTATGTGTAAGAGCTGCTTAACATCCTTTAAAGTAGTCTCTGAGGTGGTCCACGGTTCGTTGCCAGCGACGAGGCAGGCGGGAAGTACCATCGGCTGCACGAGATCCGTCAATGTGCACCACCTCTCGTCGAAATGCCGTGACGATGTCTGCCTCATCGCTGGCAACGAACCATGGACAACCTCGGAGACTACTTTGAAGGATGTTAAACAGCTCGTACACNCTCATCGCTGGCAACGAACCATGGACAACCTCGGAGACTACTTTGAAGGATGTTAAACAGCTCGTACACGTACGATACTTAACCGTTCGCCGAGTGCACATAGGGTGTACGAGTTTATATCAATTAAACTGTGATTTCAAGCAGCCATGTTTGTCATTGTTCCTTGCCAGACATTCCTGCATCCGTACCTCATGTGGTGTCACATTTAAAAACGTACTTGCCGTACACTTTCAACTGTGCATAGAACATTTCCTGTTTTGGATCATTTTCGGGAGATAAGCAATAGTTGCCATGACTTCTGAATCAGCCCTCGTACATTATTTTCTGTTTTGCTTAATATCTGTACTACAAGTGCTATTTCTTTTGAGGCGTTATAATTACGTTTTAAATTTAATACAATACAGTTGTTCTCTCTGATTCCGCGGCAAAATCAGTTCTGTTGAAGAAGGTACTTTATTGAAGACAATATTCTCCGAGAATATGTTCACTCTACAAAATGAGGACGTAATTTTTGCCTACAATTTTCTATTCAGTTTTCCTCGCGTAATTTTTTTTTTTGCATTAAACACTACCACCTGCGCCTTTGATGTATCACGAATGTAAACAATGACAAACCGTCGGTTGTGTTGCGAGTGAGGTACTCTTGCTGCACAAGCGTACAGACATGCTCAAGAGCCCCTAACAGTGAATACTGTGCAGATGGCGCGGCAACGTATTCAGCAGCCTGTATGTGTATAATTACTAACTTCGTGGAAGCGGATATGAGGCCAACACAAGTAATCTTCCAAATGAAACGCGTAGAGGCGGATTCCCGTTTAGAAACTGCATGGCAAAGAATCTTTTGATGCGATGCCCCGGAGCAACCAGGATTCCATTNGAGGCGGATTCCCGTTTAGAAACTGCATGGCAAAGAATCTTTTGATGCGATGCCCCGGAGCAACCAGGATTCCATTCAAATCTTCAATTTTTTTTCCCTGAACACACGTCTCGACGAGAAACATTTTTTTAAGAACAATCTAAGAGCCTAGTGCACTTCCTATTATGGGGTAGTTTGTAAAACACAAAAAAAAAAAATTCAATTATATTTTTACCAAAGTGACAGTTTTAAACAAACTTGTAGTTTTCAATTAACACCAAGTNAAAAAAAAAAATTCAATTATATTTTTACCAAAGTGACAGTTTTAAACAAACTTGTAGTTTTCAATTAACACCAAGTCATGTGGAAAGCTACAGGATCGTGTGTTACGAAGCATTTCAGTTTTCTGTTTTCCCCGTAAAATATCCCCTGTGCAAGTGATACCATGTGAAATCGGAGCATGTACAAATAACGATTCTGATATCTTAATATATGTTTCTTACTGTTGGTTACGTACAAAATTATGCCACATGGCGAGTTAACTTCGTGATAATGTGCTTAATACCGCAAGTAAGTGCTATATTTCTAGAGTTCCACAGGCAACTGGATGAAAGTTGAGATAGTTCGCCACCAAGAAATTACTGTTGGGCCTTTTAAAATGTATGTCCAAGCACGGCGTGTTTATATATAAGCACATAATAATTTATCAATTGTGTATAACTATAATTGAGGCAGCTAGAGGAGTGTTAGGTAAATTATGCATGTTCATGACGTTTTATAATTAAACTATTTCCCCCATTTATTCCGATATTTATTACAGCAGTTGCACCCTATAATTTGCAGGAATATTTTCGATCTTCCGAATGGCCAAAAGTTGTTTTTAGACAAAAATTTAAATACTTTCAAAACATATTTTGAAACAAAAATTCTGTTAAAAACTACCAAAATAAAATTTGTGCGTGTGAATTGTAATTAAAAGTCATTATAATTAATAAGCCTGTTTTCCTCTGCAAGGGTGCAGATAATTTTTAATGAAATTTTTAAAAAGTTGACACCACTATCATTACAGATGGAACCAAAAACATACGCAACGGTAATGAGAAAATTAAAAATACACACGTGCCTTACCCGGGACTTGAACCCAGAAAACCTCGTGCCACAAGCTAGCGTGCAACCAACTGCCACTATGGAAGTAGGATCCGGATGTAAGCAGTCTAATATTTTGGTAGAATATTTACGGGGTCATCATTTTGAAAATAATTTTCAGAGCCAATTAGATCACGTGAGTTTTATTGCCTACCGTAGCGCTACTTGTGTGAAGAATTTTGTGGAAATCAGTTCATTGGTTCGCGAGATATGGCAAAAAAAACTTTATTTTCTCATTTGGCGATATCGTACAAAAAACCTGAAAAGAGGTTCTGTATACGATGCTTTTAATATATACTGTCAATGTACAAAGTTCGGTTGAATAATTCAATAGAAATTACAAACTTATCTAAATTAATACGGCCGCCATTTTGAAAGTCAGTGTCTGGCCCACTTGAATCATGAAAGTTTACGTGGCCTTCAGTATCACTACTTGCATGTAACATTTGGTGGGAATCGGTTTTGCCGAAATCAGCAGAACAGATATAGCAAATAAATTAAATTTTGCATTTCCGCCATTTCAGACAAAGTGATTTATCCATTTAAATCGCATGCGTTCACATGGCCTACCATAGTATTACGTGCCAAAATTAACGAGAATGTGTTGAGTATTTTTCGAGATATAAAGTAATTATTTATGTAATTGCTATCTTCCAAAATTCCAAACTAACAACGATATCCTTCTCTAAATTTAATTCTTACACGATGTACTGTCAACATACAAAGTTTAGTTTAAAATCGGTTAAATGGTTTTCGAGATATGGCATATCACCCTAAAAATTGATGCCCGCCATTTTGAAAGTAAGCACCTAGAGTAGTCCAAAACTGTAAAAGTTGTAAGTCCTTACTAAATACTGTATGTTTACCGCGTTTCGCGAAATTCGGGTCGCGTGCTGAAAAATGTTTAGGGAGCACACACACATACAAAAACCAAAACACACATACACAAACCAACACACACATACACAAACCAACACACACATACACAAACCAACACACACATTCACAAACCAACACACACATTCACAAACCAACACACACATACACAAACCAACTCACACATTCACACACAGCCACAANACACACATTCACAAACCAACACACACATACACAAACCAACTCACACATTCACACACAGCCACAACGTAATCTCAAAAGCCTTTCTTTCCTTCGGGAAGTAGGCTGTGGATGTGAAAGCCCAACTGCGATTCGAACCCAGATTGTTCGCGCCAGAGTACTGCACTCCAACAACCACAACCAAAGTGACTACTGATGGAATGTTAATTGTCATTAAATTAATACAATTAAAAAACTGGACAACGTGCGCAAATAAATATTTCACGTTCTACAGTTTTGCTATTTAGTTTGTTGTTTAACTTATTTTAATAGTGTTTTTATACCATTATTAAGCGTCAATAAATGCACTAACAAGCCCTGTTAGTGCCCTAATTGTCACAAAAATCACAAACAAATTTGCGAGCTGTAGTTTTTAACGCAGGGAATGAAACGAATGGCCAAGAAAATATAAACAGTTTATTCTGGCTTAAGCGATATCCACGCCTTATCAGTACTCCAGAATGTTAAAATGCTAACTAAGGCCTTAATTAAGTCACGCCAAAAGTCTTTATCTTAGGGCTCCGATTCGGGTGATTTATCCTTGCCGCCAACTAAACCTACGCATGCACAGAACGCATATCATTTTGCCGGAGCCGGTAGCGTGACGAACATCCATAAACGATACAGCGCGTCCAGACCGTTATACGTCGCGATGTATTTATTTATCTAAAAATTAGGAAACCAGCACAACCAAGTTGTTTTGAAAATATACATACACACGGCGTGCGTTGTGTTAGCGCAATTCAATTGGTAGTGTGTGCGGCTACCACGTACGCGTTTCTGGTTCAAATCCCGGTCAGTACAAATTTTCTTAAGGTTTTGAAATTAACTGTAACTTTCATATTTTCACACGTACTGCGTTGAATAGTGTCTATTAATTTTAATAGCTGTGCTAAGAAATGCATTACTTAACGATGGACTGTTAAGAGTAAGGTATAATGGAGATTAATTGAAAATAGGGCTTTCTTCATTAGCAATTATTACAACTCTAGGAATTTATTTGGCGAAACCCACTATTCACGTTCGGAATATTCAACTAAATGTTTTGTTGACAGTGTACATTTTTTTGGCCCAACACAGAAGTTTTCTGTATTCAAGCTAATATTTTCTTAGATAAACTTGTTTTATTATTTTTTTGCTTTTGTTGGCTGGAACAAACTTTTCTCTCAGTGTAATTGCTCAGGGCAATTATAAAAACTTTTCTTACTCATGTAGAAAGCAAAATATATCAAATATTAAATACGAGATTTACATATTTGATAAGTAGCTAGATATAAAATAAGGAGAACAGATATACGTACAAAATGGTATTTACATATTTCTAAAAAACAGTGACACATATCATGTTTTCGAATGTAATTTATTTTTACTTGTTTAACTTGTTTCTGTCAAAAACAATATTATTCTTATTATTTTTTATTTCCGTGTAATATATGAACTTCAGTTTGGTAAGTGACTGAGACTCATTCTAGCATAACGGCCTCTCTCATTCATACCTAACTACATCTCTTCCACCTTTTCTACCAAAAGATATATTTTTATCATCAGAAGAATCTAAAACCGCAGAAGGAAACAAAAGTAGCTACGGGGAAAAATAGAAAGATGGCACTCCAACAATAGCACAAAAATTAACTTTGTAAGGCATATTTACAACAACCCTGCTACACAACATTACCACTGCCGTCATATACAGTACAATAGCGAAGAAAACAATGGTAAATTGTTGGAAATTAAATTTTCAGCAGATTCCACTTGCCACTTATTTCGCGGTTGCAATGAATATTCAACAAGATATGCATTTCTCAAAATATAAAAATAATATTGGTTATTCGCGTCGTTCCTTCTAATACACAAATGGTTTTTAATTGCTGAGTGTTATAGGAATATAATTTATTTGGTTTGTTTTGTGCGTAGACATATTTTTAATACTATACGATGACCCGCCCGTTGAGAATGCATTACTGGGTTTTACTCTTCATTTGATATAAAAAACGGTTACTGTTACCGTACTTTTATGGCTCATTCTGAAATAATAATGTGACATTTATTCTGCTGTGTTGTCCATTTATGTTATAAAACGATAGGCTAACTGAATGTTATTACTTATTGCACGTGGCAAAGAAAATGTACAGCTTTAACTTGAACAAAGGTTAAATATCTCACAGCCAAAATGATATATAATATCACTGCGAAAGGACTACCTCAGCCTACACTATTAATACTCGTGCTTATATTCAAGTTGCCTGTTCAAAAAAATATATATTTTACATTATTCTTGCTTTTTATTTTATATGTTATGTTGTATTCTTGAAATTGTATTTATTAGTGTGTAGGAAACTTATTTACAGAATTAATTACATAACGTCTTATATCTCTTAAGGGTTCTTCATATATGAAGTTAAGCCCGTCGCTATCGGCAGGTATTTCTGTTGCCTCATGGCGCTTAACTGGACTGCTAACTTCAGTCGACAACACTTCTATGGGACTTTCAACGGTTTTCAATATTCCCGTCATTCAATGAAAGGACATCACCGTAAATAAAACACCTTCAGAATATCAGAGAACCACGTCCTACTTAAACTACAACTCATTGAAGGCTTTCTGAAGTCTACGACGAATGCAACGTCTATAATCATTCACAAACATGCAAAAAAAATATGTCTAGAGCGCACGTTTTCAGTCATGACCAGTCTTCACTTACCGTCACCGAGCAACTTTGTGAGCAGAAGTGAGCGAAAGCCTCTTATGCGCCACCATGATCCATATTTGCGACATTGCGGAGTGCTCTTTCATAATCTGTTTATCAAGGATATGCTTACGTCGATTCATAATATTCACAAGCCATGAAACACACGAGCTGTCCATGTGCATCAGTGTCGTCTTTCGAGCAAAATTTTGAAGAGAATTTCCCGCAGAATGAGATGTCCGCCATTGATGTTAGATTTGTATGCCCTGTACTTCGAAACGCTTGCAAACTCGTCCGCTACATCACGCACCCTGGCCTTTGACACGCACCCAAATATAATAGCTCTGCGTTGCCCACAGTTGGTAAGATCAGTTTTGCACTTTCGCCACCTCGTCGCAATCCCCAGCACGCCACGCATGTATTTATAGCCCCCTTCATCCTCGTGCAACGTCATCTGCAGGAGCCTTAAGGGTTCCGCCTGACTGGAAGTACAGTAGGCACCAACTAGTAGGATGCCCGGTGAGGGGAGGTGGAAGAAGAGAGAGGGAAACTGTGCGAGTGAGATAGCCTGACTTCCCCTTCCTGCTGGTGGTCTGCCGAAGGTTCAGGTCACTTAAAATATTTATCACTAGGCACTGACGAGAGCCGTATATGTTATATGCCGATTAATTTCTCTACTCCTGTTTCGGGGCTTATTGATACAAAACTATACACACAAAAATATTGTAATAACTAGAAGAAATAAATGCAATGACGAATATATGTCAGAGAAAATTTGAGCAGTTGAGTTCCAAAACTTGCCTTATCCAGTATTAAAAAAAAAAAAAAGTTAGCTGTGGTTTATTGTAGGGTTGGCACCCATGCACGCGTGGTTCCAAAAGTATTTTTATCCATTGGTGTTGTTGCAACACAACTGTCTTTATCCCAAACATACATATAATATCAAAACCAAACAACCTACAACCTTGATTGACCAATCAAATGAACCGTGGAACCATGAAGTTTGTTTGCCATACATTCATAAATGTTCAACGTGACCACTGAGAGCGGCCCGAACGACATCTACGCGATAATCAAACTCGTTCCACGCTCTTGTCAGCATGTCCGGTGTTACGGTTTGGATAGCGTCCGCAATCCTCGTTTTGAGGTCGTCGATGTTAGCCGCCAATGATGGACGAAACACTTGATCCATTATGTACCCCCATAGAAAATAATCACACGGGGTAAGATCCGGGCTTCTTGGGGGCCAGTGATGAAGAGCCTGGTCACCAGCTGCTGCTCGACCAATCAAGCGTTGCGGCAACGTCTCGTTCAGGTATCCGCGAACAGCTAGGTGCCAATGGGGTGGCGCACCATAAAGGAAACATCAGGCCGTCCCTTTCACATTGACGTGTCGAATGCGAGCTCGCTACCCACTCCGTCACCACCTCAAACTCGTAAAATTTAAATTTTCTTTAACCTTACATTGTCAGTAATGACTATGAACCCGACATTAGGACACTAAAACGAAGGATTTCTGCAAAAGAGGGGGGACCGGGCCTTAAGGGCGCTGTGGCCATGTCAGGCAGCAAGCGAAGAAAAAGACAGGAACTGCTATGCTGTGTGACCAGTGGAAGTGCCAGGTATATAATATAATATATTAATATTTTCCTGTTAAGCGGTTTGAATACTAACGTAAAGTCTATAAGGGCTTTGGCCACTATGATTCAGTACATAACACGTTTGAAAGAACGCCACCTTTTCCTCCTTCCAACCAGCGTTTGTTTAAAAAAAAAAAAAATAGAATACCTAATGACGGCTCGTCAGTTATTTCGTTTGCAAGTGCAGCGCCATCGAAACGGCAAAGCGCCTTTTTATCGGTCAGAATTCCTCGCGTCGAAAGCAACGAGAGCCGGTAAAGCGCGTGTCCTAGTTTGGCTTCCCGTGTTCCCCGCCCCCCATGGCGGTTAACGAAATTCCTGTTCGACGCGATAACGGCTTTCCAATTCCAGCTCCGACGCCCCTCCACCCTCCCCACTGTACAACTCCCCTCGCTGCAGTGCTGACGCCTGCTACCAGCGGCGCCTGGGAATGTTCTCGAATGTGCTCGCAATGTGCTCATTGTCCACGCCAGTAGCAGTGATCGCGACTGCAGGCAGCTCTCTTGCTTATCGCCACCCGGACATCGGTGGTCCATTTCCGACGTGAACGCACTCTCTCGTGGCCGGTCCTCTTTCGCCTCCGCGTGATCCCATCACTGGAGAGAGAGAAAATGAGGTGTGAAGTGCTGATGTTGGGGATGGGCAAGCCAGTTACTTCCACGTGACGAGTTTCGTCGTTCCAGTCACAAGTAGGCAACCCGTTCCAGTAACACGTTTTACCGTGAAACAATCCCAAAATTACAGCAAGATGTTCCGGGAAGTAACAAATACGTTGTCCACTGTTCTAAAGCTTCGAGATCCAAGAAATAACGTTTGCGCATGCGTACAGTTGCAAGCCGAGACGTTCCAAAAAAAAAAATGGTACGCATGCGTGGTGCTTGATTACCGAGTGCGGAGGGAGAAGCAGAACAGTTACAAGCAAGAACACGTTCCAAAAAAGTAACTTTTACGCAGGCACAGTAGTAAGGTTATTTCTACTCATGTTAGGAACAAAGCAAAATTTCTTATTGGATAGTTTGGCACAGGGAGGATTTCCGCCGCTAGGTGAGCAGTGTTTCAAAAGGTAACTTTTAACTAAAATTTTAAGATACGTAAATAATAAAAGAGAGAGATTTTACGTTGTTAAGGAGTTATTCTATATTTGATTATTTATGATTGCCATTATTATTTTTTAACTTAGAAAATATAGAAAATTTGGTACTCATGCGACACTAGCGTTCACCTAGAGGCGAAAACGTTTGGTTACCAAAATTTAAAAATTGATCTTCACAACCTATAGTAGAAGTAACCTTAACAGTAGTCAAGCAATACAAGACGTTCCAAAATAACGGTTCTGTATAAACAATGGAACATGTTACTCATGTAACAAGTTACCAAATAGTAACAGTTTATTATGACCATTACGTTAAATAACTCCCATTCCTAGCTCATGTGTTCCAACATTTACCAATAGCACTATCGAAAACCATGTGGATAAGATTTGAGGTTATGTCGCTATTTATATAAGTGTTCCTGCCCTTCTTCTAACTAAGTTTTAATGCAACTAGAATTTAATAAGGTTAGTTAAAGTATTTTGTTCATATGAAAGAAAGAGTGGGTCTGCTGAAAATTCATCTGGAAGCGAGCACTTTCTGCACTTTTGACCATATGATTTTGAAACTTACGTCGGCAATGGGTGAGTCAAATAAGTCAATGCTGGGGACATGCGCTGAAGACTAAACTCGGTCAACCAAATGTTCAGCTTACGGAACACTCCTGCAATACAATACGTATCTAGCTCTGGATGCTGTGGGCGGAGCGTTTCAGAGGTCAATAAATGCCAAGGGCATTTATAATTTAAATAAATAAAGTCCCCTCTCAAAAATGAAAAAATAATAGCTGCAAAAATTAAAGTTTACAAGTTGCGTATATTTTAAATATTAACGTTATTGACAGAAAACAACAATTCATCATGAGAACATTAACTCATAGGGTCTGGCTGTGAGTGCAGAGACTTTTTCGTCACATGTGTAAAGGGAATACGCGGTAGAGTGTTGATGTAATCTGCGCAGAAACCACTCGGTGCGTTCCAACATTTAACTGTTCTTTTTGCCACCGTTAATACCAGATCCGCGTTACTTTAACGAATGTCATCGCGCTGTTTACATAAACACGCCTTCTAGAATGAAAATGCACTGGCTTTGACGGAGTTGTAATGCTAACCGGCCTAAATACGGGTCCGATGCCCAACAACCCACATACACATGGCACCCCGCCGCCGACCCAATGATTTGGATATGTGTCGGGTTGCATTTGTCTTTACAAACACCCAGTAAGTTAAGGGAGTCTCACAATACTAAAAGTCATTCGGTGGCATATGAGGGTTCGGCGGCGGAGTTGTAATGCAAATGTTATATATGCACTGGAGTTAGACTAAATGCCATATAAAATTGACTATTTCTTTAAACTGTAGCTACCCATATAATTAAAAATTGTGAACGTGTATAACCAGTGGCAGGGATTTAATGCCAAAATTGGCGAGGGTTCGGCAAGAGTATTTTTTGCCTGCGCTTTTCTTCAGTTTCCTCGCTCGAGACTTTAACAATTGAACGAAAATTAAAAAAAAAACTGCCATGTTCACAACTGCACAGACACCAATAACTTTGGATGTGAAAATTCGCTCGAATTCCACGAGAAAATACGAAAATTATGTCTCAGCGAAAAATCGCGAGACTGCCACAAAATTGTGAAATTACTGGAAGCGTCACATTCAAATGAAATAGCCCCTGCAATAATTGTATGGTCTTGATAAAAAAAAATATTAATACTAAACGAGTTAAAACTCCAGAATATAGGTTTTCTGTAAATTGTTTGGTTTCTTCTGTCATTTCACATGCTTAGGTTGGTACCTAGCGTATTTGCGGCATGTTTACATTTCATGGGTTGAATTAACACCTCTGCTCAATACAGGGGAGTGTCGTCCATCTAATTGGCAGTTATTTAACTAAAGGTGAGACCACGGTTGTGCAGGAGTTAGACTACTCGCCTCCCGCCAAAGCGAACTGGGTTCGATTCCCGGCGGGGTCCACCCGGATTTTCGCTTGTGGGAATCGTGCCGGACAATGCCGCTGGTCGGCGGGCTTCTTCGGGGCTCTCTCGTCCCCCCCCCTTCCCCAATGCGTTATGGCGCTGCTCCATACTAACCTCACTTCATCCTCATCGGCTCCCAAGACCTCGATGCTAAAGAGTTACCAAAATCTCTTCACTCACTCACTCACTTTAACTAAATATGTGCAAGGAAAGCTTTCATTACAATTTTAAAAATGGATTATTTTTCAAAAGTTAAATTGAAATTAAGAATGCAAAAGTGAAAGAAAAGAAGGCAAGTTATTTTCTTTCCTCACCCCCTCCCCCCTTATACCACAAATCACCGTCATTTTACCCCGTTCATGTGTTTCAACATTTATTGTTTTACTCTCTATGCTTATATACCTTTCGTACTTCAGTGATTGGTTGTGGTTTTATTCTTAATGTTTGGCAAACAAAACCCTGTTTAAAAAGTACGCATATAAATAAATAACGATTATCCTTACTTATATTATAAATGCGAAAGTGTGTTTGTTTGTTTGTCCTTCTTTCACGTCGCAACGGAGCAACAGATCGACGTAATTTCTTTCACAGAAATAGTTGGAGGGCTTAAATGTGATATTAGCTACTTTTTATCGCGAGAAAATCTCTGAAAAAATTTACAAACGATAATAGTGAACCAAGTAGAAAAAAATTTCGCCGCCGGCGCGCTCTCTTGCAATACGCTGTCTAAACCGTTAAAGATGGAACAAAATCACGTAGTAAAGAATTGTGTAGAATAAAAAGACCTAGAAAAAACTCCACGGTAGCATATATCTATCTATAACAGAGAAATACTACTAAGTTTTATAATACGTATAGAGTATAGAATATTANTCCACGGTAGCATATATCTATCTATAACAGAGAAATACTACTAAGTTTTATAATACGTATAGAGTATAGAATATTAACATTAAGTAAAATTCAACTTCATTAAAAAAAAAAATCCTAAACAATAATTGTGTAGTCCACGCGAGCGGAGCCGTGGGCACAGCTAGTTTTATATAATTGCGTGTCTGTCGTAAAGCTACGTGAGAACAAGCNGTGTCTGTCGTAAAGCTACGTGAGAACAAGTGCTCCCGTCACGGTTTGAACACGTAACTCTGACAGTCTGCTGACAAATTCGTGACACGGTGTTTTGGACAGTCGAAGATGACGAAAATCTGTCTACCTCATTTTTCAGTCCACGGTCACGTGTGGCGATGACGAAACATCGCCGCACGAGTAGTGACTGTGCCACGAGTTGCAGAGTCCTGGCGTGAACGCTCCCCTTCAAACGAATGTGCGTCTACCGGTGACTGTCGCCGGTGCGCCGGTGTGAACGTGGCTCTAAGTTGTCGATGAAAACGAAGTATCCAGCGTTTTTGCACATAAAACTATAATCTGCCAATTTTATACAGATAGTAATTTCTTTCGCTTTTTTTTACTTATCAAGTTGATGGTTTTCAGTAAATAACAACTATTTCCTTAATTAGCTGTTCCGGTAATCACGGCAAAATCTATTAAGTTACGTCGTTTAACATCCAATTTTAAATACCGAAAAATGAAAAGTTAAAAATTAAGGTATTTCAGAAATAGCGTCCATTCTGTTTTTTTTTTCAGTCGGTGAAACCGCTCAGTTTTCCCTACTTTCGACCCCTGCTGTGGTTTTTTTTTCTTTAGTGAGATTCAGTTTTATTCCGCTCTGTTCGATAGGGCACAGGCGGAAACCACGTGCTCCACCGACGTGGAGAACAAACAAAAAAAATTAATAAACAAGTGAAGCCAGAATAGTTTTTTTCCCGGAAAGCAGTTAAAATTTATATATACCCCTACAGGACGAGAATAGGCTATGAACACAAGGCACCGGTTCACTCGATGACTGGACAAAGTCCGCCTGGAAATAGGAAACGTAAAACCGTCAGTTCGTGGAAGCGAGCATATACATAATTCGCCGTGAAATAAAAGCATTGGAGTATCCCGTTTGGATTCTTCTTTCAACTCCCATCGTATGTCCTTAAACAGCCACGTAACACGCAAAGGCCGTACCGGAACAAAATAGCCAGTGTCACAACGATGCATACAGGCAATTTTCGCAGTTATTGTAACACATCCTTGCTGTCTTTTACTAAAAATAGGAAAGGGCATCTGATTTTCGCGAAAAGACATCCACGCTGGTTAGACTTCCATATTGCGTGCATACATTAAGTTTTCCGAAGATATTGGTCGCGTGTCTTTGTGCGAAGACATTGTTGTGCTTGACTAAGTCCATCAGAATTAGGTTACTGTTATAATGAACGTCTGTTACTAGTAGGTGGGCGCCAAAGACGTGTTGCGGTATTGGATCGTCGAATCGCTTAAGTGGATTTGAACTGAAGTGTTTGTAAAAAAAGCATACAAGGTGGGAGAACTCTTTTCGTGAAAGGCAGGAGTGTCCCCAAATACTTTTATAAATACTGCTACACGCTATATGCTGTTCACGGTAAAGTGAGCACTTTTGAGGCCCTAGTTACTTTTTCCTTTCAGCTATTTTCTATCCTTTAACAACCTTTATAATATAAATATTGTCATGCAGGTAATAAACACAGAGTGTATATTCCACCGCACTAGGAAATTAACGTCTAAGGCTAAAATAAAACGTATTTGTTGACTATTATTCCAAATTAGAGGGCTTTCAAATGTGCTCACTTTACCGTTAATATCCTATATCCACGGTAAGCTGAGCACTTTTCAAAGCCCTGATTACGATCCACTTGTATGCACGTTGTGCATCCTTCCACTATACGTGAAATTAACATTATCATGCTCCTGATCGCGCCTGATCATTTTATTCATGCTTCGGTTAAGTGAAACTGTAAAATTATTAAAACATTAAACACTCTATGTATTTGCTAATTTTTTTTCATTACATGCTTTAAAAAAATCAGAAAGCAAAATAAATAATTTCAGTAGTCACGAATGTTTACTCAACACTTTTAATTCAACGCTAAAGAGACACGGAACTACTTTCCCTGCGTCATTGCCAACTTAACAAGGCGCACGCTTGTCGGTGTGCTCGTCAAAACATACGTAGGTAGAGGCAATAGCATTTCTCAAATGTTGATTTCAAAAGTGCTCAATCTATTATGAACAACCTACACAGAGATAATGAACTACTCCGATGTTATGGAGCTAGTTACCTCTACCGAAACAAGTTCGTGCTGTACTAACTTCCACTTGTCCGTGGCACTATAGTGCAGCGAGCCGAACAACTTGCGGTAATCATAGCTCCTACTCATTTTAAGTGTCATAAACGGGAGCCTCAGTCTATGGTGTCCCAAAGGGGGAAAGTGGAATAATACACGAGGTGGACTGAATTCGATCTTCTGCGCGTGACCACGACATCGGCTCAATAATTACTGAAACATCTGTCTAATTCACGTGTTTAAACAATGATACAACGTTTATTTACGTTTGGTCTTAACTTCAAACTCGCGCTTCCGCAAAAAAAAAAAAATTGGAATTTTGCAACTTTGCGTTACAGCTTAGTCAGAAGTATAGTCCATTCACGGTTAGTTTAAACTTTCCAGAAACCGTGCTTAAGTTCTGCTTTTAAGATATTCCTCCGCCTCATGTAAATAAAATTTAACAAGTCTAGAAAATTACACCATAGAGCCGGCGTACCGTATTCGTGTGCACTCAGTGTCGTAATAGTTTTTATAAGAACTATTTCTTACTAGGTAGTAGCAACGCACACATTTACTCCCTGTTATTTTTACTCACATTAATTACAGATGAAACAAAGTAATTTATAGATTAAATGTACGGTTAAGTAAAATTCAATAGAACCAAAATAAGGAATCTTTATGTTAACACTAGTATGAAACGCTTGTGATGCATGACATATTTGGGGAACAACCAAGCTCGTCATACATGGGGTGATTTTTCAAAGGTTTGATTCAAAAAGTGTGAAGAAACAGCAAATAGACTACAGACTGATAGCATATCATAGGACTTATCTAAGTAAAAAGTGCGCTAACCTTAGTCGAAGTCAGGTGGTTTTGACAGTTCTGTAGGAAGAAATCGAGTCCAGTATTGGAACACTGATATGGTTTCCGCGCAGCTAGCATGCTTACTCTACACCATATTGTTCACTTCTGGTGAAAGAGAAGAAACGACAGCTGGTGTTAAGGCTGTTCAAGTGCCCAGTTTTTTTCTTCTATATTTTTAAGATATTTTTGAGTTTTGTAATACAATACCAATAACAATTTTCTAAAAATGCGAGATGGTTTTAAAAATAGCTTTCACCTGATTTTTTGATTGAATTAAAAGCATTTTTTAACATTAAATTTTGTGCCAAACAAATTGTAAAAAGTATTACGAGCACAATGTTTGATTTCAGCTTAAGTGTTTCTTACAACTTTCGGAAAGGTATGAAGAAATTTACTTGAAGTCTGGCAATTTGTTCGCCTGTAATTAAAGTTTAACTTCTTACTATTTTTTAATTAAATTTTATTGTTAAACTTAAAATGAAATTACAGTCGAAAGAATTTTACGAAATTTCTATATTTAATTGTAATGACAACAATCATTTTTAACTGTAGCCAAACCTGACAGTTGTGCAAAATTTTGAAATTTGTATGGCAAAACATATAAATTAAAAATTCATATAACTTCAATTTTCAAGCTTTAAATTAATTATTTTGTGTTTTTCTGCATTTCTTCTCTTCTCTAGTGTCTAAATAGTATAAAACAAAGTCGCTTATCCGCGTCTGTCTGTGTATTCGACTAGTAATTCTAAACTACTTCATGGATTTTGATGCAGTTTTCAACATCACTTAGAGAATTTCTTGAGAAGGGTTTTTATAATTCATTTATATTTAATGTAAGGATAGTAGAGAAATGTCGAACCGTTTGTAATCAAGTCGTAAAAAACCGCTTTTAGTGGCTTGCGCTGATTAAACCATAAGAGATACGTCAAACTAGTGATCTACAGAATTGTAGCTCTCAAAAAGGTCTACAGAAAAGTCAGCGATAGCACATGTTTATCTTTTAAGGATGGAACACAGAAACAATTTTTGTCTTTCAAAGTACGGCTGTAAAAACTAAATTGTTACCGGGCGAAGCCGGGCCGGTTCGCTAGTATTATATTAATATTTCATGTAATACCACATAATTTTAAAGTTAAAATTACATAATGTTATTCTTGGTATCTGAACGCCCTCGAGTTATTTGACTCGTTGCGAGATCGCTACGAACAAGCAGGGGCGACTGCGTAGCTGCCTTGTTTCAAACCAGAGGACTGGCTCCAAAGACGGGCAGGGATTATATTATGGCTTCGTTCCTTGTGCACTTTTACTACTGTTACTGCTATTACAGAACTGCTTAATTTGACATAATAAATCCGGGTGTTTCCTCTCTCCTTCTCCCGCCTTGCTCAAACAAAATCCACTTTCAGACGAAAACTTTAAAGTAGGGCATTTTCATGTTGACTAACTCCCTTAATATTTGTAAGTGTAAATATTTCGTTAACAACGCATCTTTAGTTTTCCTCATCTTCTTACGTGTATTAAATTTGCAGACAACGCAGATGCGTGTACACACATCAAATGAATATCTGTTAAATTTTCGAGACCGGAAAAAAAAATTTATCACAGCGAAATTGTCCTGTAAACTTCTAGAGGTGAATTGTACTTAACCACTAGTAGGTTCTCACACAAGACAGTTAAAAGCTCAACAATTTGCTACGAGACAATACTTTGTTAATGGCTGTGAATATTTTTATGCGTGTCTTTAGTAAGCGCCACTCTATAGAAGGTAAATCTCATAGTGTGATTGATATGGTTATGAAAATTTAAAATTAAAAACGACTCTATAAATATATCATTTTCATTGACCTAATGACTGGTGTCGGTGTATCTATAATCATGTGCACATTTAGAATTACCTAAGGTATAACTATAATTGTGTAACGCCAATCATTAGCCCAGTTTTCATGAAATAATTTTCAGTGGACCCCAACTACACGTTATGCTTTCAAAAAACACGTAGAATACAACTATTGTTTAACGATATTTTACAAACTTCACTTGGAGCATTCTGGTAAGTATTTTCGTTAACCCGTTTGGCCTCACGGTGTATCCTGCGCTTGTAGGAAGCAACCAGTAAACTGCTTGCTTGTAGCTCGCAGAAGCATTCCCGAAGGTTAGCTCTACGAACGAGCACAAATCGTGCATTCCGCACGGCGGACAGTGGCTGAATTTGGCTTTAAGGCACATATTCATAGTTGTATATAGTAGAGTTGAAGTGGAATGAATGAGTCAGAGATTTGCGCGGCTCTTAACATCGATGTATTTGAGAGCCGATGAGAGTGAGGCGAGGTGAGTATGAAATATCGCCGGAATGCAAGGGCGAAGGAAACGAGAGATCCACGAGAAAACCCGCCCATCAGCGGCATCGTCCGGCACTATTCCCACATACGAAGATTAGGGAGAGACCCCGCCGCGAATTGAACCCAGTTCGCCTAGGTGGGAGGCGAGTAGTCTAACCACTACACCACTGCGGCCCCGTAAAAGTGAAACTCAAACTTAAATGCCAACTATTTTTAACCATTTTTGTATGCAAAACATTTACTCTATTTTCAACTATCCCTACAATATTGTCTAAAAAGCGTCGTATTTCATATTAAGGGATAACGTATGCACCATATCAAATACAAATAAACTATGCATATATGGTCCAAACAGTTGTTTTAAGTGCCCACAATTCTCCCTATGAAATACGTCCACAATTGTGGCTCGTATGCGAATCAATTTTGCATACCTATGGCCGTAGTGGCTGGTTGAACGCAGCGCCTAAAGTAAACATCCTCATGAAATACGTCCACAGTTGTAGACACAAAGAGTGAACTGGTCAAAACGCACGCGGTTACGAATAGTAGTTCGATTTTTAAAGCACCTGCCGGGTGCTTGAACTGAGTTAGAGAGTGTTTGAAAAGCACGTTTTTTTATACGAAACCATTGAACGTGCGTCCAATGTGCCGATCTGCGAAGATAACACACACTTCAGACGAGGGATGTTGAGTGTTTTCAAGACGTCACGCGTACATTAAAAACACTATTTCAGGGCACTCCATCGTACCTAAAAACGGCTTTTTTCAAAGCGATGTATCTCCAAATATACACNCAAAGCGATGTATCTCAAAATATACACGTCAGTAGCGTGGGAAAACACTCAAGGTCCCTGCGTTGAACACTGCTACAGACTTTCAATCAATAAAACTACAGGGTCGTAGCTAAAAGCCTCATATGCACAAGCAGCACGAGAACACTGCACGCCAGTTCGGAGCCCTGCGCGTAGAGGCGTTGGCGCACTTGATGCGCGTGGCAACGTCGTCCTTACCGCGGAAAACAGCTTTAGTATACTGTAACCGCGCATGACTGAGGTATGAACAGATAACAATGGCATTTTGTTGTCAGCTGGAAGTAGGGTCAACGTACACACGTTCACAAAGGAACAGCGCTAAGCATCGCTAATCACTTTCCCCCAAGGACAGACTGGTATCTTTGTTTCCGGTTAATTGAGCACTTTAGAAAGCCATGTTTTTTTTTCCTTTCGGTTTTGTTCTGTGATCTCCAAGAAATATTCAAACTAGCATTGTCAGAGGTCAACGCGCTCTTCGTCAGCAAATATGAAAATTAAAAAAAAAAAATTAACGCTATCGACCTACAAATCTGTCATAAATTTATAAATATGCTTATAATGCTTTACTATTTATTTCACGTATTTTTAGGTTCATTCCAGTGCGAATGTCAAGAACATGAAAAACAATTATAAAACTGTATCAAATACATTACTTAAAGCGATTTTGTCATACTTTACCTACAGTACACAGGTAAATGTTTGGCAACATTAACTTTTACAGAAGGCATAATCTCATTATGAAATTTAATTTGCTCATTTTTTTTCAAAAGTGAATCTCGCTGTATTCCTTATTTGACAATGACTATTGTTATATACAGTTTTTAAAACTGGCGCCGTATTAACCTTCATTTGTAATACTGTCATGTATGTTCTGCGGATAGATTTTAGTCTATTTATTTTACCATCTTATTTATTGAGATGTGGCTATAGTTACATGCATTTGTTTTTATAATGATCTTAAAAGAGTATTACCTAACTTTCATATCACCTTCCCTTATTGTCAGCATGATACAATAAATATTAATCATTTTTTGTAGGCACTGTATCCAAACAGCTATCCTAGTGCTGGTTGTAGATTATTTCCCATCTTTGCATTAAACGGTTCCATAATTAAAGCTAACTATGCTTATAAGTATGCATAGCGCATAAATGACTTTGCGATAATTTTCCTTGTCGCAGGTGATGTTTATGTTACGAATTTGGTTACTGTATCTTAAACGGTTTGGAAATTATAGCTAACTATGCTTATAAGTACGTAATTAGAGCCTCGCGTAGTAAATCAGTGACGAGACCCTTTTGAGAGCCTCACGTAGCCAATCAGAGAAAAGGGAAAAACACAATTTCCGAGGGAAAAAAGGGAAATCCTCGAGAAAGTAGGTCCTTGGAGCATGAATACTTATACATCACACACGAAAAAGTTCAGAAGATCACAGGAATGCAAGAGCAGGAAGTTATAACATCTGGTAGGAACATGAGAGCATGCAGTAGGGCTCGCGATCGACATCGTCAACGAACACGAATATTCTTCAGCTAAGATGGATGGTGCTGGCTTGGAATTATAGAGCATGCTTGTAACTGATTGCACTTTCCGACTGATATTGCACAATTTCCATCCGGGTTCATCCGCATTGTGCAAACGCCACCCGGATTGTGCAAGACATATTTTTTGAGGTAAATTCGGAAGATATTGAGAGAAATTCTGGCAATTGTTGCCCCATTTTTTTTTAGGGGAAAAAGAAACATTACAAGGGGAAAAGGAAAAAAAAAAGGAAAAATGACGTCATTACAAGATGGCCGTGGTTCTTCCCCTCTCCTCCATCACCAATCCCCTGCCTTAAAATTGTCCATTTCTAACTACTCACTACTTAGTAAATATNGGGTCCGCGGAACACTGTCTCTCCCCTATAATAGTGGGGAGGGACAGTAAAGACATTTTTCCCCACCCTAAGTTTGACAACTGACATCTACATCGAATAATAAAGTAGATAATTTTCTCTCAAACCACGGGAATCAAAATATTTAAATGAACGAGAAATACATCACTGAATTTTACCATCAACTGAAGAGGAAGAGAATGGGCCTTGCGAGACCGTCAACTGGAAAGCTGAACAGTGGCCTTGGCGGTTCGGTGTGCTTATATTCCCAGAACTTNCGTCAGTAGCGTGGGAAAACACTCAAGGTCCCTGCGTTGAACACTGCTACAGACTTTCAATCAATAAAACTACAGGATGATCGCTAAAAGCCTCATATGCACAAGTAGCACGAGAACACTGCACGCCAGTTCGGAGCCCTGCGCGTAGAGGCGATGGCGGACTAGATGCGCGTGGCAGCGTCGTCCTTACCGCGGAAAACAGCTTTTGTATACTGTAATCGCGCATGACTGAGATATGAACAGATAACAATGACACGTTGTTGTCAGCTGGAAGTGGGGTCAACGTACACACGTTCAGAAAGGAACAGCGCTAAGCATCGCTAATCACTTTCCACCAAGGACAGACTGGTGTCTGAGTTTCCGGTTAATTAAGCACTTTAGAAAGCCATGTTTTTTTTTCCACTTGGTTTTGTTGTGTGATCTCCAAGAAATATTCAAACTAGCATTGTCAGAGGTCAACGCTCTCTTCATCAGCAAATATGAAAATTTGAAAAAAAAATTAACGCTATCGACCTACAAACCTGTCATAAATTTATAAATATGCTTATAATGCTTTACTATTTCTTTCACTTTTTTCAGGTTCATTCCAGTGCGAATGTCAAGAACATGAAAAACAATTATAAAGCTGTATCAAACACATTACTTAAAGTAAGTTTGTAATACTTTACCTACAGTACACAGGTAATTGTTCAGCAAGATTTACTTTTACAGACGGCATAATCTCATTATGACATTTAATTTGCTCATTTTTTTAAAAAGCGAATCTCGCTGTATTCCTTATTTGACATTGACTATTGTTATATACAGTTTTTAAAACTGGCGCCGTATTAACCATCATTTGTAATATTGTCATGTATGTTCTGCGGATAGATTTTAGTCTATTTATTTTACCATCTTATGTATTGATATGTGGCTATAGTTACACGCATTTGTTTTTATAATGATCTGAAAAGAGTATTACCTAACTTTCATATCACCTTCCCTTATTGTCAGCATGATACAATAAATATTAATAATTTTTTGTAGGCGCTGTATCCAAACAGCTAACCTAGTGCTGGTTGTAAATTATTTCCCGTCTGTATCTTCAACGGTTCGGTAATTAAAGCTAACTATGCTTATAAGTATGCATAGGGCATAACTGATAGGAAGGAATGTAAGAACATGAAGTAGATATATCCGGTAGGAACGCAGGAACGCAAGAGCATGAAGTAGAGACATCTGGTAGGAAGGAATGTAGGAGCATGAACCTGCAGGGCGTCAGGTGAAAGGATGCCAGAAGGAATATGATAAAACCGAAGTGGAATGATAGAGCATGATGAGAGAGAAGTTGCATTATGGGGGCAATAAACACGAACATTCTTCAGCCAAGATGGATGGTGCTGGTTTGGAACTATAGAGCATGCTTATAACTGATTGCACATTCCGACTGATGTTGCACAATTTTCATCCGGGTTCATCCGCATTGTGCAAACGCCATCCGGATTGTGCAAGACATATTTTTGAGGGAAATTCGGAAAATTTTGAGAGAAATTCTGGCTAATGCTGCTGTTTTTGAGAGGAAAGAGAAAAATTATGAGGAAAAAAGGGGGGGAAAAATATAAAAATGATGCCATTCCAAGATAGCCGTGGTTCTTGCCCTCGTCCCCATTACCAATCCCCTGCCTTAAAATCGTCAATTTCTAACTACTCACTACTTAGTAAATATTACTTTCAACTTAATATAGTACATCAGTGAAGGTGAAGAAGGGGGGGGGGACACTGTATCTCCTCTATAATAGTGGGGAGGGACAATATAGACATTTTTCCCCACCCTAAGTTTGACAACTGGCATCTACATTGAATAATAAAGTAGATAATTTTCTCTCAAACCACGGGAATCAAAATATTTAAAACGAACGAGAAATGAATCTCGCGAGACCATCAACTGGAAAGCTAAACAGTGGCCTCGGCGGTTCGGTGTGCGTATATTCCCAGAACTTCGGAATACCAGTGAAAGAGTCAGACACGTTTCTTAAATATGCACAGTCGAAGGGAAGGCAAAGTTTCAAGTGATTCTTCGCAGGGGCAGATCCAGATGGCTGGCTCACCTCCCCATCCCCCCTTTTCCCATCACCCATGACAATGTCTTTTTTTTAAGGTTTTTTTATTTTGCATTTTTAAATGCATTACTCTTTAAGTTAACTGGCAGGAATTTTTTACGGTATATAAAATCATCACATTCAAGTTATTTTCAATAAATACCAGTGTTAGTAGGCACTTCTGATGTCAACGGTACCAAGAGGTTTATCTTGCCACCAACGGTTAAGCAGTTGCGCATGTACGAGCCATCCTCTACGCCATGCACCCCCTTTTCCCTAAGCTTCTTCCACTCAGGCAGCGCGGACACTACCTTCCCATTTGTTTAGTGCAAGTCAGGTGTTATGATCCATACGGTATAAGAAGGCCACTTTCTGACAGTCAGTGAGTGGCACTTGACGTATACGAAACAAACAAAGTGTAATTTACTAAATCCTGTATCAGCTGATGCACGAACGAACAAAAGTTAATATTACGTTGGCTATTCTGAGTGCACTGCTGATGCACATCAGAAAAGTAGAAAATACGAGGATAAGAAAGAGTTCTTAGATTTATTTAAAAAAAAAAAACTTGAAGACAGATGCTGTTGTTGACTAAGCGCTGTCTGTGTACTCTGCTAAGAAGGCGTATAACGTTAGGTGAAAGCATTTTTTTTTTATATTTCAATTAAGACTTTACGTCTTGTCGAGATCGACGTCGTTATAAATGGAGACGTAAGTCAGTGCCACATTTGAAGGGAATTATGGGAAGGACTCGACCATGGCCGCTGAAGTTATTTCGCGAAAACATGGAAAATCAAAAACTAGCTGGATGCTGGCCGGACTGAGATTTGGACCTCAGGTCCTCCTGAATACAAGCCCAATATTTTATCACTGCGCCATCTCGTTAGGTGCTTTATTTGGCAATTATTAGATATAACTTCGATGTTTTTATTACACGCTAAGTGTATATGCAACAATAAGTTGTCGCGTGACGGTTTTGAGGATTATAGCACACCTTTGGCTCACATCCCTCACCCCCTTACCCCACCCCCTCCAACCTTTAGCGCACTTTGCTGTCGCCTTCGAATAGGCATGTGGCATGGAAAATCTCCAGACACGTGGAGCTGAAGCGGAGGCCTTCCCCCCCACACCCCCTTCATCTACCTACGCCTCCAACCCGCCAGCAGATCTGTCGAGAGTGCAGGGCTTTCGAGTTATCACCCAAAATTATCAGGCGTAGTTCGCCGGAACGCAGAAGTACGCATCGCAGAAGAATACTGACTCGCAGTAATTTGTGCCGAGGTATTATCCCCCCCCCCCCCCCCAAGTTCCTTCAGAACGAGGACACGTGTGGTAGAATCCTTTGTTCAAAGCTCACCACTTCACCCCTCCCCTCACCCCCTTCCCACCCAGGGCGCCACGTGCCGAGAATGTAGGCTTACAGGCGGGCGTGTATAAAAACCCCTTTCCAAGAATGGGAGGGGGTCAGTCAGTAATCAGTCGTGAGTATTATCGGTCGTCACAGGTTCAGTCGATTTCTACCGCGCCGAGAGAGTAAGTCAGAGAATAGTTACTAAGGCCGGGATCTCGGAACCCGGCCACATCCGTCAGCCGCATCCTTAAGGGGGATCAGTAGATTACTATCGTCCGGGCCAGTACGTTGACGATCGCCGAGCCAAGGGAAGAGATCGCGAGAAGACGTCTCCACGAGTCCGAACTGCAGTCCAGGGAGAATCAGCACCAACGGAACGCCAACCCAGATGACGGCCTACTCGCAATCACCGCTGAGTTAAGTATGCAAATCGCCGTCACAGAAGCCCCCGCCCTCACGAAGTAATTCACCCAGTACATTCGAGTAGACACACTATGACAGTACCGCACCTCAGAAGTTCCGATATTGTGTATTTGTGAAAAGACATATGAGACAATATATATTCGTACTTCCAAATACCACAGTCTTAGCCAACATTATTACTAAACCCGCAACCCCCCCCTCACGCACCTAATAGTCGGGGCCTGGGGGACATTAACTTTGACCGTATAAGCCGCCTTGTCTTTTACAGTGGTGGTACCTGCGTCAAAGTGGAGCTATAAGTATTTTAAAGAATACTTCAACTGATAATATAATTTACACTAGTCAGAAAAATGTTTGTATTTTTTTATGTCACAGACACTAGACAACCAAGAATAATTTACCGGCATTACTTCTTTGAGACATCTCACTAAGTTATTTACGATCCTGTTTACATCGCATACATATTGTTTTCAATTGTTTAAATACTTATTTTTATATTTTTACGTTAATTATTTAACTTCATTGCATTTATTGTTTTTTTTTATCAATAAACCGTTCATCAAAAACAGGGTACATAACATGCAAAAGGGTAATTAAGTTATGTGCTTATTGTATTTCATTAATGAAATATGAGTGCATAATTTTAGAGAACAATTAGTAGAATTTATCTGCATAGATTTGGTCAGTTCTTTTCTGCATCAACGCATTTTTCTATTCGTAAACTGTTCTTCAAACCAGCGAGCATGTACGTGTTTACATATATATATAATATACCAATATAAACACACATACGTGCACATGTGTGTATCTACTACACATGCACGTGTTAAACAGGTACGTGTAAGTAAGTCTGACTTAGGATGGGTACCTCCCTTTACAAGTATCTGGATACGCCCCTGATTCTTCGTGAGTGAGTCGGCAATCAGGTGTATTTCTCAACTGGACACAGTGGAAGGGTAAAAAGTTTCAAGCTATTCTTCCACCCTCGTTGTTCCGCCGAGTGCATTAGTAGATTGTGGTTTAGAAGCGGTGTTCTTTTTACGGTTTACCATTACCAATGGCTTTTCCCTTGTGAGAGTTTTAAGCATGGAGAAGTGACTTGTTCGCTGTGCCGCTAAAAAGCCTCGTTTGGACGCAGGCACGTCGCTGTAGTTAGGCACTGAATTTGTTTCATTGAGTCACATTATTTCCGTTCTAGAACGCACATATGCGCAAGAAAGGAGAAATGTAGCCTGCAGGAAGTCAAACAAACTGACGAGTCAGGATACATAATTTCATGAACTAGTTTACATATCACAATTGAATTTCGATTTTTAAAAGCAAAACAATTTTATATTGTTCCGTATTCCAAGATATAGGCTACACAAAAATTCTTATTCATATATAATGCTTACTGTTTAATATTTCGTTAAAAATAATTATTTCTGAACTTAATATAGTAATATACATGTCTGTGTAACAAAAAAATCTTAAACTTAATAATTTAATACCGTAATGTACATTTCGGTGCAGCTAAAAAACTAACAAATTTGATTTAGAAAAAATGCAGTTGATATCTAAAACAATCGCGATTATGAAATTATGCTGCTCCTTTTGTCGAGATTATCTTATTGTGCGTGGTATATGTATTATTACTCCAAGGCAATAATGCCAATAATATTCACAAACAAAACGCAGTGAGAAAAAGTACTCTATTAGAGTAATATATTGTTCAGCTTTTTCAGTCTTTAGTTAATCAACGCCAAAAACATCGTCCAGGTAGATATTTGTAATATCTTTGGTTTAAGGTATTGAACATTCGAACGTAAGCTTTGTCGAGTCACTGAACGTATATTATGCTATTATATGGCAAGATGGCGGATTTGCACTGTCGTGTCAATGTGTGCAGACAGCGGCGTTGACTCATGGAGCGGCGAAGAAAGCAGCACAGTCATTTCTCCTATACCTATATTTTATTGTTACATTGAGTCTCCGTAGATTTTGTTTACGAATTCTAGAGTGTGAGTGTGTGTGTGTGTGTGTGTGTGTGTGTGTGTGTGTGTGTGTGTGTTTTTTACGTACTGGTGCGTTTGTATGTGCATTACGTATTGGCAAATGTTTTCCAATACTCCTCATGTTTGGCTTCAGAATCACACACCAGACTGTATGACGCTAAGGCTAAAAATATATTACCATAATATTAATTTGCAACACAAAATTGCGATCAACATATATAGGTAGAAAATATCATTTGTTTTATTCAGAAGTTTTATTTAAATGATTTAAACCACGAAAACCATTACTGGGCAAGAGATAAATACCGGTTTGTCCTCTGCACCATGGTTTGAGACCTAGCGGCGCGGGAGCGGTAAGGGCCGCACTACCGCGCTATAGCACGCCGTCACCACTCTGACTGAACTGGCGTCGTTCTGCGTGTCTCTATGGGACTTTAAGAGGTGACCTTGACATTCACTGTTGCGGTAGATTGTAGCAACGTTCGATGGAATTTACCCAAAATATTTTAAGCTTTAAAAGTCGGGAAATTTAGTTTTTGGCCGTGTTGAAAAACTTCAAAGTAGTGATTGCGTTAAACACGATCTGTTGAAAGTTTTATTCCGCCCTATTCTGAAATGTTATTTCTTTTCGTGTGCAAGTTGGTTGTACTCGCGTGAAACAGTTTATTTTTAAAGTGGTGTGTTGCAAACGCATCGCAACCCAGATCGTGCGCCAGGTAGACGGGCGCTTTTTAAGAGGAGATTATTTTTTTTCTCAGGCAGATTTGCAAAGCAGTCGACTGACCTCCTGAGCGATGAACTGTTTGTGTCCGTGTTGCAGGAGACGTGTGCGCCCTCATCCCCCGAGACATCGCCGGCTCAGGCCCAGACGACAGAACCCGTGCACGGCCGCCTGCAGAGGGACGACCCGCCTGAGCAGCAGCAGCAGCGCCGCCAGCGGTAACCGCGGGAAACACAGTGAGGGCAGGTGGCGCCCCGGGCGGTGTTCGCGGCAACCACCGCGTCCTCGTCATGGAGACCACCGCGACACACACTGTTCAGGGGCTTACGCAATAAAAAAAAAAAACTTAGTAAGCAGTAAGGAGTAAGCGGCACAAATATTTCCAACTCATTCCGCGAACTCGGAAATTCATCGATGGCTCCACCGACGGTTGTTAACTCCGGTGTACACCGGTTGACGTATTTTTCGAACATCAGGTTTATTTACCAGCGGTATTTGGGTCTACTTCCGAGCAAAAATTAATGCAGTTTGTGAAACCCAACACTTGAATCACCTCTGTATGTTTTGGAATATCCTTAAAATTACGGCATGTGGGTGGGTTTACTTTCATTCTTTCTGAGAGGAAGCGTTCGAAAATTAATCGGTTGTTGTTTTGGTGCGCGCCCGCCAGATTCTCCGAACTTTCAGGCCTGTTGAACTGGTGGATTAATCGGTTTAACCGGAAGTAACCGAAATGGTATTTTTCGAACGTCCGGTGTAAATAGGTGGATGCACAGGTGAATTTTCGAATACGCGGAATGGTTCGAACCGAGTCCGATACAATGGAGATGCTACTGTTTACTGCAGGTATAATATTTTAGAAGTCTCAAGTTTAGCCAATCTCCGAAAAGCATAAATTGAAATTAACCTATTTCATTACTTTTGTTTCAAATTTTGCATTTTTATACCGACCTGTTACGAAAAAAAAAATCGCCGGAAACAAAAAGCGAATAAATAAACAAGCGTTTCCATTTTGATGTAGTACATCACGTCATATGTTTCTCTGTCGGCCAAACTTAAGCAATAACATTGCAATAGTCTGCTCGCAGTATCTTCACACTTTTTTTAATCAAACCTTTAAAATATCACCACTTGCATTACGTTTATAGATGTTTCCTAATATTGCATGTACCATATTGCATATAAATATTGCATGTACCACAAGCGTTTCGCAATTCCGTTAACATCACATTATCGTATTTTTGGTTAGATAAAAATTTTACTTATAGTTTATCTAAAAATTAAAATATTTCATTTATAATTAACATGAATAAAAACGGAGGAAAGTAGGTGCGTTCTAATTGTTGTCATGCAAAATATTATTAAACTGAGTGCGCACATATGTGGTACGGTGTCGCTCTGGTGTAATTTTTGGGACTTGTGTAATATTTGTTTGCACGGGACGGAGAAATAATAGCCGGAAAGTAGAACTTTAGCAGAGCTGCAGAAAAGTTGGAACTAACCACGAATGGACCACATTGTGTCAGTTGGATCTTGGGAGCCTGCTGCTTACGTCTTGGTGCTTAAGTGCCTAAGTTTTTATTGCGTAAACCTCTTGCATCCCTACCTCGACAGCTGAGCGTTTCGGCAGTGGACGTTCGCCAGCACAGAAGGCTCGCATATGACCATGCGAATCGACGAAAACAATGAGCTTACTTAACGCTAACTTACATAAAAGTTTGTAAAAAAAAACACTTGCAGGAAAAATTTTTTGCGCGTAACCATATGGCAGGCTAATATTTTACTGCGTGGCATTTCCTTTCAGTAATTTGTGTGTGCGACAGGTTCGTGGTGAAAGAGTGTCTACAAATCAGTAATCTATTGACATTTATTTAAACACACGTTCTTTATCGAGGCTGCATTTTCTGGTTATCACCGCTGCTTAGGCTATTGANCTATTGACATTTATTTAAACACACGTTCTTTATCGAGGCTGCATTTTCTGGTTATCACCGCTGCTTAGGCTATTGAAGCACAGTCTGGTGGAAGACAAATAAAAAAATAACTTTGTGTCTGGTCGTGAAAGCTTATGTTTTATACGGAATATNTGCACAGTCTGGTGGAAGACAAATAAAAAAATAACTTTGTGTCTGGTCGTGAAAGCTTATGTTTTATACGGAATATAGCTGTTGAATAGACAGCGAATTATTTTAACGACTTTGATAAATATATACGGTAACATTCTGAACATTTCTGCTTTCTGCATTCCAAATTACTCTAGATATGTTATTTTGTAGGAAATTTTGCAGACAAAACAACCAAGTACATAAGATTTTTTTTTTCACGTATGGTTTGAGCTCTTAGTGTTCTGGGAATACTTATAGAATTTTTTTTAAACTGAGCACTGGCACATAAGAATCCTTAAGTGTAACTAGGGTTGAGCATGAATATATTTTCGCATTTCAATATTTTCTTGCTTTGCAGGGACCAAACGCGTAAAGACATTACAGACTGATAATAG
Organism: Clitarchus hookeri; assembly: GCA_002778355.1. Classification (NCBI taxonomy): domain Eukaryota; kingdom Metazoa; phylum Arthropoda; class Insecta; order Phasmatodea; family Phasmatidae; genus Clitarchus; species Clitarchus hookeri. The sequence goes on along the minus strand of NQII01002698.1, from coordinate 47,381 downwards.
GGTAATTTTGCAGTGCACCGTATTGGGTGGATTGATAGTAGACTAGATTTGAAGAAGCACTACGCATGGAGAAGTTGGTATTTCTAATACAGTACAGTATTCACCTTTGACTATGACTTTATTTGGACAAATGCGTGTGCAGAACACAAAATTCAGCTCATTGAATATATAATAAAAACATTTGTGTGGAAATTATGATGTTGAAGTCTTGTAAATAAATACTTGTCCATAGGGTGGCTTGTAATTTATTTTCCCGACCATCAGTGTTTTCTGTGAATAGTGAGTAAGTTTTATATAACATTGTATNAGGGTGGCTTGTAATTTATTTTCCCGACCATCAGTGTTTTCTGTGAATAGTGAGTAAGTTTTATATAACATTGTATAAAAACTATATAACATTGTATAAAAACAGCGATGCATTTAAATAATTGAATGTGTGCTGTAGAATAATTGGTTAGTTTTTATTTTCCAGGACTGTTCNAAAAACAGCGATGCATTTAAATAATTGAATGTGTGCTGTAGAATAATTGGTTAGTTTTTATTTTCCAGGACTGTTCACACTTCCATGCATCTTGTTGCATTAAATGTTCAACTTTACAGACGAAGCCAAACACCTACCAGAATAATTTTAGCCCTGCTTTAAATAAACTAAATTAAGTTGTATAACTACTCAAAAACTTGCATAATTATCAGAAACTTTNAATTTTAGCCCTGCTTTAAATAAACTAAATTAAGTTGTATAACTACTCAAAAACTTGCATAATTATCAGAAACTTTTTTTCTTAATTTCAGAATAACACACTCTTACAAGCAAAATTTATTAATTTTTTCATTGAAGATTTTATTGTGGCTTTAAAAATTTATATTAATATTTTTGGCTGCAAAATTTACAGGAAAATTAATAGTAATATATGCAATACTTTGCCATTCCTGCGTGTCCAAATGCCATTCGTGAACCCAAACAGGCTACCTTAGCATTTCTACTTCTTACAGTATCCAAGCAATTAAATAAAATAACAATGTAGTCTACTTTTGTCTGCCTAGCTTATAATGCACGGTAACCTTTTCCTTATTTAATTTAAATTAAAGAATTTTTTCTCTTTATGTATTGCCTATAAATTTTATTTCGTCCACACACGATCTCGCTTTTCCTTAGTTTAGTATTATCCAGTCGCTCTAATATGTAAACTTGGTCTATCTCCATCCATTACCATGAATGTAAAATGTACTGGTATTAGTTATAAAATGTGCACTGATAAGGTTCCATCCCCGATCCTAAGGCCACTCTGATTTAAGCTACAATCATTAAACGCATTGAAATGCAAATGCAGTTACGTAAACACATTCATCTGAAAACACGCGCAATAAAGGAAGAAAAACGAAGTACCTCGAAAACCAGGATTATTTCACCAGGATTGTAACTGCTCCAAAGGTTCGAAGAGTCTCGTGGATTCCCGACTGAAGTTACCGGATCAAGAGTATGAATTTACCCAGAAATTTGATTTTGTAAATGTGGCGGATAGTTATGCATTTTGGCAACTTTTAGAGTTTCTATTAAAACCTTTTATACTGCCTGATGACTGATGACGATCGAGTTAACAGGTTTTGGTTGGATGCTTAAAAAGATTATTTTTGTAATGTTTACACTTTACTGATAATGTAAAATTTACATTAAAGTTATCAAAGGTATTGTATCGAAATGGTTATTTTTTTTTTTTTGGTTATGCTGTCGTACTATTAAGAAAATTTAAATTGATTACATTAGATTAAAGATAATCTTGATATTTTTATTACTGAAGTAAGTTTTCTGCCAAGTAATGTTACACCGAGCGTCCCGTCTGACCATTTTCTAACCTCTAAATTATACTCATACTTTGGTAGAAATGAATCTGGCACAACGAGATCCTGAATAGGAGCCAGGCGCCGGCCGGCCGCCATGTTGTGACGTCACCCACCCGCCATATTGAATCTAGTAGACCTCGATCTTGACCCGTGACCTAGAACTTTACCCTGTGCATGTGACCGACCTTCAACCCAAAAATTCAAAATAAATATCAAAATTACAAAAAACATTTTAATAAATTAATAATTCCAGGAAATTTATAAAACTTACAAAAAATTTACTTAAAAATTATTTAAAATTATTATTTAAAAATTTATTTTTTAAAACTTATATTTGTGGAGGTTCCCACAGNGACCATTTTCTAACCTCTAAATTATACTCATACTTTGGTAGAAATGAATCTGGCACAACGAGATCCTGAATAGGAGCCAGGCGCCGGCCGGCCGCCATGTTGTGACGTCACCCACCCGCCATATTGAATCTAGTAGACCTCGATCTTGACTCGTGACCTTGAACTTTACCCTGTGCATGTGACCGACCTTCAACCCAAAAATTCAAAAAAATATCAACATTACAAAAAACATTTTAATAAATTAATAATTCCAGGAAATTTATAAAACTTACAAAAAATTTACTTAAAAATTATTTAAAATTATTATTTAAAAATTTATTTTTAAAAACTTATATTTGTGGAGGTTCCCACATAACCATGTACAGCAGACTACTTACCCTCGCCGATTGCTATTGGCGGTTTAGTCAGCAGGGCTCCACCCTAACCAATGTTTCTCATTGGTTGATTAGTCGGCAGGCCTCCACCCCTTCAACTATACTCATTCTGTCGTATGCAACCATCTTGTTTTCTTTCGTTTGTCATTTGTTTTTTACGTATAGGTGGCGCTGTTGGCTCGCCATGCCATATCTACTGTCCATTTATTTTTAGTATCGCCCACTAGAGTACACTGAAAACATGTTTCAAACACCAGTGATGATTTAATCTCGATAAGAGTGCTATCAACCTGTACCGAATGGTGACGAGGTCAAGTAAGTCATATTTAATTAATTTATGTATTTTGAAGTTTTATTATTTTTATTGTATTTTTATATAAAGCAGGTTTTTTTAAATAAATAAAAANCAACTATACTCATTCTGTCGTATGCAACCATCTTGTTTTCTTTCGTTTGTCATTTGTTTTTTACGTATAGGTGGCGCTGTTGGCTCGCCATGCCATATCTACTGTCCATTTATTTTTAGTATCGCCCACTAGAGTACACTGAAAACATGTTTCAAACACCAGTGATGATTTAATCTCGATAAGAGTGCTATCAACCTGTACCGAATGGTGACGAGGTCAAGTAAGTTGTCATATTTAATTAATTTATGTATTTTGAAGTTTTATTATTTTTATTGTATTTTTATATAAAGCAGGTTTTTTTAAATAAATAAAACACGACATATTTCTTTACACAAACTTTATTGTACACATAATACAATATATACATAATCAGCAAAAAATTACTTTTTCATTAATCATCTTCGAACTGAGTAAAAATTACATATTTTAATTTTTAGATCTTCAATCATGATTTTTGGGTATCTCGTAGAATGCTGAGCAATTCATGTACGGCGGTGAGCAGCAGTGCTCTAGGCACGGCCGCACAAATCACAGTGTCGCTACGAAGACCTTCGACACAAGCAGCAGCATCAGTACTTGTCTCCGATTCACCATCCATCACATTATCATTGCAGTGTATACTTAACTCCTTTTTGGTCGATGGCTCTATGATACCAGTACCAACATCCGGCTCAAGGACACCAGGTCTGTCGGTAGCAGAGCCGGCATCAGCAGCCTCAGCAGTACACATTGCTGGTCGTCGACGAGTGGGTGCAGGTTCATCTCTCGAACCAGAGGCAGGATCATCCGTGATGGGTACTGGCACGAGTACCTGGCGTCGGCGATGCACCCGGCGGCACCTGGTCGTCTGTCTGGCAGAAACCTTCTTGGTCCCAGGTTGCTGGGAGTGTATGGGCCGATGGTTCGTGCCCCGCCTGGAACGAAGCTACGTCAGTGTCTGGCACGCGGATGGTAGCATGCGTCTGTGCCAGGGCGATGATCGGGCCCACGGTGAAGGGAAGCTCCGTCTGTGGCCTCGTGCGAAACACTACGCAGGAGCCGATGCTCCTGTACAGTCCAGTTGAAACTTTGTTGGCTCATAGACGATTGGAAAATGTGCGAATCACCAGTGCTGCATGCTGCTACCATCGCAGGTCTCGGTGTAGGTGAGCAGATATCCATCTTCTGCAATGAAACTATACTCCATGCTTCCACAGTCTGGCTTGGTTATTGCATAAATGTTCGTAGGACAGAAAGGAGTCATGGTGGCGATCAGATCTCGAGGCGACGACTAAACGAGCTAGTTGATTTTTCCCACTTATTCATAATATGGATATCGATCAGGTGTGCCACCATACGAAAAAACTAAATTCCCTCGCATTTCGAGATGATCGGGTGACTTCGTGTCTAGTCGTAGGCAACCGATTACCCAGTCCAAGTACGAGGCACCCCATTTGCGCAGCAGCTGCACGTTCTTCAGTGCGCAGGCCCAGTCAGGTTCTGGTCTGTCGCAGACGTGACGATGCGAATCGCCGTAAAGTTTTGTCAGCTTGCAAAGCGAATGACATCCATACTCGGGCTGCGTGTAGATGATTTCCACTTAAAATTTACACAAGTTGCTAAGCCATTTTTTTCTTCTCAAGTCCTGCTATGTAAATTGAAGACTTCAGGTAATGCATCAGTAAGTCTCGCAGCATGTTTCCCACCTGATGGAATGGAATCTTGCCTTCGTCTCACCCCAGACAATGGTAGTATTTGGTTAGCCAGTAGTTTGTTTTCTTGATCTTCTCGTCCAAGAGTTTCCACGAATAAGGAGGGGGGCGGAAGAAGTGTGTGCATATTTTGCCATCGTCGTCGTAGGACACTGCGATCNTCAGCTTGCAAAGCGAATGACATCCATACTCGGGCTGCGTGTAGATGATTTCCACTTAAAATTTACACAAGTTGCTGAGCCATTTTTTTCTGCTCAAGTCCTGCTATGTAAATTGAAGACTTCAGGTAATGCATCAGTAAGTCTCGCAGCATGTTTCCCACCTGATGGAATGGAATCTTGCCTTCGTCTCACCCCAGACAATGGTAGTATTTGGTTAGCCAGTAGTTTGTTTTCTTGATCTTCTCGTCCAACAGTTTCCACGAATAAGGAGGGGGGCGGAAGAAGTGTGTGCATATTTTGCCATCGTCGTCGTAGGACACTGCGATCNCAGTTTCCACGAATAAGGAGGGGGGCGGAAGAAGTGTGTGCATATTTTGCCATCGTCGTCGTAGGACACTGCGATCTCCATGAGCACGAAGCCATTTTGACTCTGGAAACCCTGCAGATCACAGTACATCTTGAAGCTGAAGATGCTCGAAGACGAATAAACAGTTCTGGTGTGTGAACAGTTATATTTCTATATTCTCAGCTGTGCTCACGTGGTCTTGTATCGGCAATTGTACGATACAAGCCGGTCGTCAAGTATGAGGCAGAATGCGCATGTGTTGGCAGGAATATTTCCATGTCCAGTGAANTGTACGATACAAGCCGGTCGTCAAGTATGAGGCAGAATGCGCATGTGTTGGCAGGAATATTTCCATGTCCAGTGAATTCAGTCCTGCAGTCAATCACATTGGAGGTAATACGCTCGTCCTGTTTACTCACGTCGAAGGCCATGATTAGGGCCAAACTCTTGAAAGTATCAGGGCTCAGTATCGTGGATTGGGGGCGTCCATAATATGCGTTTTTGAATTTACTATACATCTGATATCTGCCCATTTTCAAANCAGTATCGTGGATTGGGGGCGTCCATAATATGCGTTTTTGAATTTACTATACATCTGATATCTGCCCATTTTCAAAGTGCATGGTCATGTCAACATATGGATAGCTTTCGCTATTCAAAAACATTTTCACATTTTCTATTTGACATGTGTCGAACTGCGAACGACTCACTCTCACATTGTGCTGTCTTCCGGCCTGTAACCCAACGATGATGTACTTCGGTTTCTCAGAAGCAAAGCTGGACTTCAACATCCAGTTGATATGCTGGCTTGCTGGCAATTCAGGGTATGTCTCGAGACTCCACGACCTGAAAGACACATCAATGTTTTTGCATCTTCCACATTGTTCAAAATTTTTACGATTTCAGCAGTGCTCAACTGCACATGAGGTAGCATCCATTCGATAGACTGTAGTTGCAGTTCCACTGTCTCCAGGTTTTATTCCGTACCCACGGTGGTGTTTGCATGCGTGTTAACTTGAAGCAACACCAGTTCTTGCTTCGAATTTAAGATAATTCGTTTGTAGTCTTCAGTGATTTCCAATAGCACGAAGAGCGGGATGCACACTGCGAACTTGCCTCCAGAGTATACAGGAACACTGTATATATCTTCGATTCCCCAGCCTACCCTCTTGGCCCGCAGACAGCTCATTCGACCAACGTAAGCGAAAGGTAATTTTTTTATTGAAGGGGTTATACCTACATCACGTGACTGGTCCGCCTCGCCACCATTGACAGAATACATTATGCGATCAATCATGTGAAAAATTCCATTGATCGTTATTTTCATCGATGCCAGGTTGGGCTCATCTTCTTTCGTCATAGTCCCCCTAATTCGCAGGAAATACTGGCAAAGAAGAGAGTAGATATNGCCAGGTTGGGCTCATCTTCTTTCGTCATAGTCCCCCTAATTCGCAGGAAATACTGGCAAAGAAGAGAGTAGATATCTTGGTGTTGGACCGCAATCCGAACTTCCGATGGTAGTGTGTATGGTCCGATCAGGAAAGGCTGGCATACATGAAGTTCTACTTTCGTTATGCTGTCTTGAAAAACTACTGGTTCTTTGCACAGCATACAATCATCTTCGAGAAATGATTTACAGCAAATTGGAGCCCTGAACTTTTTCGTGTGTGATGTATAAGTATTCATGCTCCGAGGACCAACTTTCTCGAGGATCTGAANATTGGAGCCCTGAACTTTTTCGTGTGTGATGTATAAGTATTCATGCTCCGAGGACCAACTTTCTCGAGGATCTGAATAATGTTCCCATCCATGGTGGTTTCTATGTAGAGGAGATCCTGCCTACAAAGTTCCTGATGTGTATTTGGTCGAGAAGTTGATTAAACGACATCTTGGACAATCGTATGTCAAGTGATGGGGTTTCCAAGGCCACTATAATTTCTGGGTCGACGATACGGACATCGAGCGGCGAACATCTAAGACTTCAATTAATATACCTTTGTATATGTGTTTACTCATGTCGTACTTTACAGAATAAATATTTTGTAAAAAACTATGTTTTTTTTTATTTATTTGAAAATCCTGCTTTACATAAAAAAAGTATTGTAAATAAAAATAATTGCATTTAAAAATAATTCAAAAACGAAATGACAATTTANCTGCTTTACATAAAAAAAGTATTGTAAATAAAAATAATTGCATTTAAAAATAATTCAAAAACGAAATGACAATTTACATGACCTCGTCACCATTCAGTACAGGTCGATAGTACTCTTGTCAAGACTAAATTATTCTGGTGGTTGAAAAATGAGTTACCAGTGCGCTCTAGTAGGCGATACTAAAAATAAATGGACAGTAGATATGGCTTGGCGAGCCGAGAGCACAACCATTACATTAAAAACAAATGACAAATTACAAAAATAAGAAGGTTGCTTACGACTGAATGAGTATTGGTGAGGGGGTGGAGGCCTGCCGACTAATTAACCAATGAGAAACATTGATGGGGTGGTAGACCTGCTGACTAAACAGCCAATAGCAATTCGCGATGGTCAGTCGTCTGCTGGACATGGTGCTGTGTAAACCTCCAGAAGTATAAGTTTTTAAATATAAATTTTTAAATCATATTTTTTAAAATAATTTGTAAATCATCTTTTTTTTAATAATTTGTAAATCATTTTTAATAAATTTTTATAATTTTTAAAAATTTATAAATTTTGTAAACATTTTTTTTTCTAATTTTTTGAGGTTCGAAGTTAATTAAGGTCACATTATACAGGGTCAAGGTCAAGGGTAAAGGTCGACGTCACCCAGATTCAATATGGCGGTTGGGTGACATCACAACATGGAGGCCAGCCGGCGCTTTGCTCCTATCCCGGATCCCGTTGTGCCCGACCCCTCATATCTATTCTACTTACTTTGCTAGTACAAAGATAATAAACAATTTTACATAATACAAATTTTGACCATACACATATTATTACACGTAACTCAATTCCAGCACGAAGAAATCTTTACCTTTTACAGCCAGTTACTTCCGTACGCTCCGTGGCATATAGCCTTCCCGCCACACAGTTTGCGATAGCAATTTCAATTGTAGGTAGAATCTGAAACAAATCTATGAAGAATTAAAGTTGCCTTTACAATTTTGCGTTGACTTCAGTTTCAGTCACGAATATCATATAAAGAGATTGTTTTTTATTATGATACTAGATTTTTGTTGTAAGAATAATAACAGTTTATTTTAACTACAGGGCGTCTCCCGAAGTGCCTACGTTGTTTCTAAATATGCAATCCTTCACTGAGAAAAAGGTTTCGTTCAATCAAACAAAGTTTGTTTGGCACAACCAAATTATTGTCCGTATCGGAAATAAAATTATTTTTTTATTCTTATTTGGTTGCCCCAAACAAAGATTTGGTTCAAGCAACTAAATATGGTTAGGCTTTATGCACAAATTGGAAGCCCGACTGGGATTCACACATAAAACATTTTCGGCAGAGCGCTTCGCCCTAGCAATTTCAGCCAAGTAACCAGTAATGAAATGGGAATTTTTTTTTTTTTTAACTAATACTGAACAACGGCGTAAATAAATATTCCAATTTTTACAGATTCACATTTTAATTTCCTGTTCAACTTGTTTTATTAGGGTGTTTATACCACTGTTAAGCACCAATAAATGCATTAACAAACACTGTTACTATCCTAATTGACACAAAATATACAAAAATACAAACACTCGAGATGTATTTTCGAACGAAGGTAATCAAATGAGAGGCCAAACAAATACACATAGNAATACAAAAATACAAACACTCGAGATGTATTTTCGAACGAAGGTAATCAAATGAGAGGCCAAACAAATACACATAGGCATAATTTATTACAATATTTTTTTTGTTAATATTTTGTTGACTGTCTAATTTTGTTCCTCCCAACTCAGACGGGATGTTTATTCAAGCGTGCATTTTGTTAGAGTGACCATTTTACTTTTGCCTTTCAAGTTTTGTTTACCCAACAAAATATTTTGTTGAGGCAACTAAATACATTTTTGGCCCTATACAAGCAAGTATTTTATTGGCTGGAACAAACATTTCTCTCAGTGTGCAATAATTCCACGAAATATTTTCTAAAATCTACATGATAAACACGCTGTAACTCTGTTCGCTTTCGTTTGCCCGATGATCGCCTTATCTCATCTCACTTACCAATAAAACACAAGATGTGGAGAGAAACGATAACTATTCTGAGCTAGACCTGAACATTTCTGCTAGTGAAATGACACCAGTGAAAACTGTAACTTAATGCATTTCATTAGGTTTTGTCTTCAACATTTACTACTTTGCAGCAACTAGAATAATCGTACGAGATCCATTAGGAACAGTGCATTCCATTATCAACTAGACATGTTTCCATTGCCTACTTCACTCGGTTGAGCTGGGGTCCACCTCCAGACCTCGTAGAAATGCAAACAAAAGTGAACGTTCCATGAACTCCAGTTTTTAAATCGTGTGTTAAGCAAACACTGTGGTGACTGCTAGAGCGGTTTGCAAACAAAAGCTTATGAAAACATTAAATCCATCGCGCACGAGGCGTTTGAGAAATAATTTTCTTCTAGAGGATTTTCAGACATTTCTGCCCACATTAAACAATAATGTGCAGCAGAATAACAATGCAAGCAGCCACGGATGTATTTAAAATTGGATGGCCTAATGGATAATAGCAAAGTCTTTAACATTATTACAGTTGTGGCGTATCGTACTGAAGCCCGCTGCACGTTACCGAACNTCTTTAACATTATTACAGTTGTGGCGTATCGTACTGAAGCCCGCTGCACGTTACCGAACATAACCAGACAGTGCCTGTTTTGAGTTTCCAATTATTTTGATCTCCTTTTCTTGCTCGCCAGTTCTCGTATTTCCTTACCTCGCGATCNAATGTGCAGCAGAATAACAATGCAAGCAGCCACGGATGTATTTAAAATTGGATGGCCTAATGGATAATAGCAAAGTCTTTAACATTATTACAGTTGTGGCGTATCGTACTGAAGCCCGCTGCACGTTACCGAACATAACCAGACAGTNTGTGGCGTATCGTACTGAAGCCCGCTGCACGTTACCGAACATAACCAGACAGTGCCTGTTTTGAGTTTCCAATTATTTTGATCTCCTTTTCTTGCTCGCCAGTTCTCGTATTTCCTTACCTCGCGATCTACGTTGCCTTCTTCAAAAACCCTGTCACGTGATCTCAAATTTAATTTGCAAGATCTCATCTAATATTTTTTTTCTCTTTCCCCGGAGGAAACGTACACCTTTTAAAGTATTGACTTACACTTGTTTCATAACCCTAAGAGTTGCATTCGCCTAAATGAAAGTAATTTTTAGAGTTGTTGACGATATCCACAGAATGCGAAGATCATAATAAAAAAAGATACTAATAAGTTGCAAATTTCAGAGTTCCCGTTAAATGTGTGACCATTTTACGAGCATTCTTGCATTCGCGTGCAAATTTACACGAACAGTCACTCCACGCAAGTTAGTTTCCCTTTATTTATTTACTTTCCTTATTATTATTCTCACCGTTTCCCCTCGTCATTTCCCCCCTTCCATCGTGGCATGCATGCTAGCTTTCACTCACATTGTTGTTGTTTTGTACTTGCTGTAAAGTGTAACCTAATTCATGTAAATAAACACATTTTCAATTCAATTCATTCACTCCACGCAAATACAAGTCATCGGGTAAGTAAAATATTGCCCGGGGTACTTAATTATAGTCTGAAATTTTTGCTTTCACAATCGTATTAACATTTGTATGATTGCAGTTTCCTTGCTCTAATGTGTTAGAGATTTTTCTCGTAAAAGATTTCAAATCGTTTGAAGTCAGGAAGTGCATGCGTATTTTACCTACTATTTTAGCTGAAGTCAAAACTAGAGCAGCTTCCGATGAGCTGTCAAAAACTAGAAGTCATTAAAAGTGTTGTCAAAGAAATTTGAAAGAGTTCTTGAACTCGATATAATGCAAAGGAAACTTCAAGTAGTTGTAATTCAACCTAGTTCTGGAAGGGGTATTACGAACATTTTGGGCTCGACTGCAACTGTTTTTACTTATAAGCGAAACATTTGCGTGCATTTAAACGAACCCGAGGCGTCGATATGTGATTTATGGACCCATGTGCGTTTACAAGCTATGAGGAGTGACTCACGTGTGACCTGGTGGTTAATGGGTTCGTTGCCAGACGCTGTATTGATTGCTCGCTTGACGAGACGGTGTTGAGTACCAATCAGCCTAATGAGCACCTGTGGGTTCCCTGGAGTCCCAACGAGGCCCGATAATGGGTGCAAGCGTCCCTCCTTAACACCGTTGCCAATTTTCTGTACGCCATACAAACAATTCAACGTAAACTAGGCGTCGATACTTTTTTTCTTATAATAAAAGATAATTATTATTTATGTGTTACAACACTGATGTATGTTAAACACAAGAAATATATAATTATATTTCCATGGTTTTAATGAACATAAAGTCTGGAGTATTGATTTGTTAAAATAAACATTGCATTTATATTTTCACACTATCCAGCACTCTTCCAGTACACTTGTATAACAGTTATCTTCGCAACTAGATTAAATATATATATGTTTTACATATAAGTGTAAAATAAATTTACTGTGCATATACTGTTAAAAATGTTCACATATACACGGAAACTATTAAGGAAAAGTACAGTTAATATATAGCAACGCGATCGCTAATACATAAAAATGGAAATGAGCTTCTTAAATACGAAGTATTTTCTATAACTTCGGGTTTCGATAACAAACAATGTCGTGGCTACGCGAAGCTTTCTCTGCCACTGTAACCTGATAATTATCTCTTCTGCGGCAGTTAGGATATCCACGCCACATAGACCTATATTCCTTCAAACATAAAAAAAAGAATAGCACATGGAACCTAGCAACTTAAATTACTTAAACATTGATAAAAACTGAGGGACTTACGTGTGACACATTTCTTAAAAAAACATATATGCATTATATTGTATTATTATTATAAAACTAATGTGTTAGATAAGTGGAAAGCGTCATTAAAACTAAAGTTTTCGATCTTGTTGAAATCTCGCTGCGGATTAAACTCCGTTTGATTTTTTTTTTAAACTTTATGCACATTGAGACACCCACATAACGAAAATTAAAGATTTTTCGTAATATATTTTACAAACCGGTAAACCCGTAAATCTTAGCCTGACTTGCAAATTAACGAATATTTACGTAAATTCACGAAAGGTTTTGTGAAAATCACAAAGTCCGTTATTGAAAATCGACACGTCCACAATTTCACAGATATTTCTAAATGGTATTTTACCTGCGATTTTTATTTTATTTTACGGAAATGTTTCCTTGCTGTAACCTCGTAGTAGCAAACTATAATTAATTTTTTTTTAATATTTGAAAAAATACTACATAATGCTAAAGCAATAACATTTTTTTTTCTCGTTTCTGACGCTATTTTCCTGGCTCACCACGAGGTAACTTTACTCTGTGGTCGCTTATGTAAACTCGTGGGGTCGTTGAACGGGAAAACAAGTAACCAAGTAATACTTCACTCTTTCGCCTTGTAGAAGAGCCAATGGTCCCACTTNCGTCGTTGAACGGGAAAACAAGTAACCAAGTAATACTTCACTCTTTCGCCTTGTAGAAGAGCCAATGGTCCCACTTCCTTCCTATCACACCCAAGTAGCACGTATGTTTAACTCTCCTAAGCTCACGTGACACGATAACTTATTGCATTCAAGCTCCGGCGGAAGATTATACAATACCTGCTGTCCGAGCTTGCATGCAAGTAGGTATGGCGGTTTCTCTGCTGGGGTACGCATACTTGCTGCCGCACAAGTAAACGCGAGTGTATTTNTGGAATTACATGTAACCAACCTACGTGAGGTACTAACCACGATCTAGCTAGAACCCTCAAAAAGATGGCCAAGAAGGTTCTTATGAACCCATACCGACTAAATTACGCAACACATACAAGGTGTTGCTGAACAACACGTCAAACTTCAAACCACAGCTTCGATATGTTAATATAAACAAGAAATTATTGTAGCAAAATGTTCGGAAAATTTATCTAGTATTTTTTAAATTGAAATTAAATTTATCTGAACGACCCCGGGAGTCCGCAACTTCACATACCTGCGTGTACTGCAGGTTGCATACCACGAAGGAGAAACTGGCGCGTCACGGGGCGACCGCCACCACACAGGCAACCATCACAACACGCGCAGACTCTACATCGCCAATAATGCTGTTTCTGTGTTGTTGTAAATAAAATGCAATCACTTCTGGCAGCCTTTGTCGCTCGATTGCTATAGTCCATTCGCGGTTACTTCACACTTCTCTGAAGCCCTGCTAAATTTCTACTTCCAGGATATTCCTCCGCCTCGTGCAAACTAAGCTTAACCAGGTCAATAAAATTACACCAAAGGACATCGCACTGAATTCGTGCGCACTCAGTTGCAATAGCATTTTGCATGAGAACTATTTCTTACCAGGCACTACCAACACACATGTTTTGTCACTGTTTTTATTCATATTTATTATTAATAAAATATCATAATTTATAAATGAAATACAGACAAACATTTAAATTAACGAAAATTAAGAAATGTTATGTTAAGAGAGGTATAAAACGACTGTGATGATGGCGTATTCAGGAAATAACTAAACACGTCATACATGGGGTGATTTTTCAAAGGTTCTATTCAAAAAGTGTGAAGAAACCGCGAATAGACTATAATCCCTCATTGCTGATGTAGTTGACACGCGCGTGCTAACAAGCAAGGACTAGTGGCGCCCCAGTACCTCGAGTTCACGGCGTCCAACGTGCAGACGCTCTGGTTTGAATTTCGACATTTATTTTAAAAAAAATCACCTTGTATTGACAACGCCTACAAACTTCGGGGAGCCTTGTGTCAGTCCAGGAATCTACCGTCAAATACGTACAGAAAATTAGTCACAATCTGGCTTTTATTTCCACAGGTTGTTTTTATTAAAGTTAAACTTTCAGAACCAGGAATAGTTACACCTGCCAGTGAAATGCTACCAATTGGAAGCCAGTTTGATAAAAAAAAGTTGTTACGGACGGGCGTATCGACCGGAAGAACTGGGAGACGGAGTCTTGGAACGCAGGTATTCGCTGGAATTCAGCGGACATCGCCGCTGCTTCTGTGAACTTCAAACCCCAGAACAATACGTGAGCTGCCAATGTAATTGCGTGGAGACATTGTAGCGGTTAGAGCGCTCGCCTTCCACCGAGGCGAGCCGGGTTCGATTCTCGGCGGGGTCGTTCCCGGATTACCGCACGTGAAAGTCGTGCCGGACGATGCCGCTGGTCTGCGGGTTTCTCGGGGATTTCCCATCTCCCTCCGCGGTTGCATTTCAGCCTTGCTCTACGCTCACCTCGCTTCATCATCGGCTCTCCAGACTTCGTTTACAATAGCTGGACGGCTCTACACTTCCAGATTTCAGCTGGTTTTTATTTATCTGGAGTTGTTCTAGCTATTCCAATTAACTGTTTGGTAAAAAAAAAATTACTTTAACAACAAATCATTTTGGAATATATTACATTTCCCTGAACCAATTAATTTCAGATATTTATTTTGATTGCCAGTTATATTGAAGCCCTACATTTGTGGAAATGCCGCCCATTTGTTTCACAAATGCTTTATAAAATAAAAATAGGGTTGATAATGCGACACATGAAAATTGCTACACCCGTGTCATAAAGTACGAAAACACAGGGTCGTGCACAGCATACAAATTGTAGAGGGCGAAAATACAAAATTCCACCCTCCCTTTCCCAAAAAAAAAAGATTTCAATTGTGATACGCATAACATTACTCAACAAACCCAACTTCAACATCTTGTTTATATTTAAAATAATGGCAACTACTTGCAATTACTTCTTCTCTTATATTTAGTTTTCCTTGCATTATCTTTAATTTTTTCGTTCTTTGCGCACGATTTCTCCCCCTCCCAGCTGTTCGTGGGGGTGAGGCCACCTCCACTACCCCCACTACGCATGGGCTTGCACGAACATGCACAAATATATACTTATTTGAAACATATCCCTAACAGGTAACTATAGAGCAAAATTGAATTAAATTTGTTCACAAAAAGCCAAATAAATTAATTAAAACCATTTTGGTATTGTAAAACAAATATTTAGTTGTTTCAGTATGTATGTTTAACAAATGTTTAAATTATCAAACATATCGTTACAATTGTCAACAAAATAATATATTTAGTTATGTGCGATAAATTTTGAACAAATAATTTATTTGCAGAGATCAAAGATTTTGTTGGCGACACTAATCCATTTGGTTGATTTCCGCTTTATTTCATGGCTTGCGCAATCAGTGTGTGCCGTTTGACATATAGTTGCAACAAAACAATTATAATAATTTACAACTTATTTTAATTGCAACGTTAAAATGCAAAGAGCCACACGGCATAAAACATATTTAATCACAACATTGAACATTCCAGTCCATTCCAACCCTGTGAATTCAAAACTTTCAGAGTACAAAGGGGCAAGTATTAGTACATTATAAACGGCACACCCAAAATGAATACTGAACAACTCGCCATACTTAAGATTATATAAAGCACGAACATTAATAGGCAGAGACGACCAAATGGTCTAAATCAAAGCCCTTGCCTAAAAAAATACGCAAATACACAAATTACGAGAGGGGCGACCAAAAATGGCTCTAACAAAAAATCTTGTATAAAAAATATTAAAATATTGTATTCGCCAAGCCAGAAAAGTAATGACACCAAAATTACAACAAGTAAACCTACTTCACAATCGGTGAGGAAAAGTATTAAAAGACACTTATTCCGCGTGCTAAGAAACAGTAAAAACTAGGTCACGAACGCTGTGTCGGAAGGCACAATAATAACACCCACCGAACTCTCAGAAACTACTTTAGGGTAAAAATGAGCTGGCACTACAAAACATCATTAAAATTCGAACACTGGTGAAACATTACCGTGACTGCCATGAAGTGGCTTAGTTTGCTCCAAACTGCAATTTGGACAGGCAGACCGAAACAAAATTTAGAAAAGACAGCGTACCTCAGGCTGACTGCAACACACCATCTAAATATCAAAAAACCTACTTTAAAACGGCAAATTCACACGATACGACGACCCTTCACTTACCAGCATTTGACGACGTCCCAGCAAATACCGACGAGGACGCTGGCAGTACAGGATAAGAAGTACCCGCACAGCAGACAAACCGTTCTATTTAAACTGTAAAAAGAGGAGGCAAACTGACTATACTCACGCATGGGGAGAAGGGAGGGGGGATCCAAAGAGCTTAAGGCAAAGAAATGAAACAAGTGAAGGAGGCAAAGCGCGCACACGAGCGCACCGGAGACCGACGTGACGTCGCAGATGGCGCCACTATAAATCTTAAAACACCAGCGGCGCAAGTGAGAATCTTCACTGCAGTCCAGATGCCTTCAACGTAGTATTAAGCTGCACATTTTAGAAAAAGTGGCGTGTGGTAAAGTGTTGCAAAGGTAAACTGGTGCTTGCTCAGTGCTGCACACACTCGGCGCACGCAGCAGGAACCAGTAACCAGAGTGGAGCCGGGAGAAACACATAATGTACTGCGGCCACTCACGAGAGAGCGGCGAGGCGCCCATTACACACGTGCTGTGACGTCAAACACACTACCACGTTTAAGCGGCCGAAGTGTAAACTAGCAGACGATTAGGTAAAGCACAGAGCGGAAACACAGCTTACCTTGCAACAGTTCACCACACGCCGCTGTTTAGAACGTCTCTTCAAAATATTCCTCCGAACTGCATAATTGGACTACCTTATAAAGTAATGTATGATAAGATGTCTTCAATGTGTTAACACTGAGAAAAAGAATTGCTTCCGTATACCAAATATAATTGTTTGCATGGCGGTTGTTTCCGCTCAACGATATTTGGTGTGTACGAGCAAGCCTCAGTTTACTGTAAAATATTTGTCGCCTCTACAAAAAAAATGTGTGGAAAATACGGTAGCGTTGAAAGTTTAGTTGAGAAAATAAAGGTAAAGCAAATTAGGTACCGAGCATTGCTTTGCTACAATCGTAAACATGACAAATCCCGGGAATCGAACAACGCATGAAATAAGCGGAGTACGCATGCGCCAGAACGACAGTTTTTCTTTGAATATTCAGGGAGAAATGTAACTTGATTAATCTGGTTTATCGTTTCCTGGAAATTCTTTTTTCAGTAAAAAAAATTACTAGTACTAGAAATGTTTTTTATCGCCGCCTCTTTTACATCGTCTCGTGCATTTCATTTCTCTAATCCTCACTCCCCGCTTCAAGCCCCTCTTACACCGCCTTCCCCCCTCATTCCAACCACCTTCCCTCTCATTCCCACCACCTTCCCACCTCATTCCTACAAACTTCCCTCTCATTCCTACCACCTTCCCTCTCATTCCCACAACCTTCCCACCTCATTCCTACCAACTTCCCTCTCATTCTCACCACCTTCCCTCCTCATTCCCACCATATGCAATTTCAAGAGTTGTTAGTGCGTAGATTCCACGAGAGCGTAAGTTTCCGGACACACTCAGGCAACAGTCTAAAGCCACATAAACAACTAAAGATGGTTCCACAATACAGCGATGCGTTGCGAACAGCTGTAGACAATCAGGGCGAGGCAGCAGTCCGTCAGTCCGTCACAGTGAGTCGGCGACGAGTGCTTTGCGCGAAATTCTTGCGTTTCGGTTGTCGGTGATAGCCCGCGGTGGAGAAGAAGAATAACAACAAGTATTTGTGTGCATGGATAACAGAAAGTGCAGCTACTTGTTTGCATTTTGAAGACGATATGTGCGTTGATGCCTCGTTTACCCACTACACGCAAAAAAAAATGAGTGTGACTGCGTCAGTGTTTTGCGTATGTCTTTTGTCACACCCGTAAGGCCTAAAGAATTAATTAACCTCTCTAAAATAAATGGCAGCGCCATCTCAGACGGCGTTCGTCGCAGACAGGTCGTCGCTCAATTCTAAAACAGTAAGCGCAGCTCGACGCAACCCATCGCATCGTCACGCATCGCTTCGCAACACATCGCATCGTCACGCATGGCTTCGCAACACATCGCATCGTCACGCATAGCTTCGCAACACATCGCATCGTCATGCATAACTTCGCAACACATCGCATCGTCACGCATCGTTTCGCAACACATCACTGTATTGTAGAAGCAGCATAAAACGCCAAACATCCGTGAAATGGGATTATATTCCTTGTATTAAAAGTATTTTATTAGCTACCATAAACAACCTCTTTAGAGCGCAGGTGAAAATATTTTCTTTTTTTTTATTGCCTATTTTCATAGTTTCTTTTTGATTCGGCTACCCTGGGTTTAAAACATATTCGTCGCTACACAACTTTTACATATGAAGTATAAGTTAACAGCTTGCTCTACAGAAGTTTTTGACACCTCATATTGAAACGTTAATAACATCTCCATCTACTTAACTGTGAATGCCCGTATCTAAGCACGGCTTTGATTATTTCGTCAGTCTTTGTCAGTGAATATAAACTAAGCTATAGAACGGACGGAGTTGCTAACAAAAAGTATAGGCCGTTCGCGGTTAATTGAGCGCTCTTGAAAGCCCTGGTAATCATATTATTTTCTTGTCATTTTGCATCTTTGTAAAAACATCTTGAGGTAAAATTCTCTTCCGTGTAAAGGACGTAAATGACCCTTACACGTAAGGTAAAACTACCTCTTCAATGTAGATGAAATTTACATAACAAATAAAGTACTATTCTCTAATCGTAACGGAAAAGTACGTGATAAAAGTGCAGGTAATTCCCATACAAGTAAGGGAATATCGACTGTATAGAATAAGAAAATTATGTTTTAGAAATTCCTGGTGTATTGGTGCTGTTTATTTAAATATTTCCTATATCATCAGACGAACAATAACCGGAAATACAATTCTAAAATCCTAGACACTTGCCAGTGGTTGGGCGTGAACCGCTCTCCTTTACGTCGGGAGACCGGTGCACTATCCAATACAACACAGAGAAAACAAAGGTATGTTAGGTATTATTAGCGTACTGACGGAAAATAAAAAGGCATTAATTTAAGTTACACGCAAAATTTTCAACTGGAATAAATTTTAGTAATTTTAGTTACCCTAAAATATTTTTTTATGTTAGCTTAAACCTTCCCGCCTTTCCAAGAGAAACTTGACAAATTAGCTATTCCTGGAACTCGTTATCATAATTTATTTACGTAACAGAATGCTAAATTATTTTTGTGCTCTACGAAGTAAAGTTTGTGTAGAATTTCGTTAGTTGCTTTGTTAGAGCTTTGAAGTCAATACATTTCCAAGTATTTTAATAATTCCCTTGATATAAAAATTACGTGGGTAAAGATAAAGATGTATACTGAGATTTGAACACGGTAACAAAAAGTTATCCGTTTTTCACATTCTCTTACGGATTTCCTAATTAATTTTTTCACAAACTTTTTATTTGTAACTATTTCATAATTTTATATTCCTCACTTTCTACCTTAAAATTAATTTTTATTGCTTCGTTTTATGCCTGTCCTAATGAATATAATTATTTTAAGCTGTCCAAATTGGCGTCTCGTTTTGTTTCTTCCTGTCGTCCTCCCCTCGAGCTGTTGAGACAATGCTGAGTAGGTGCTCACGTCACGTAAGGTAATTTTCCCAACCATCTATATTTCCAATTCCACGTAAGTGAATTTTACTTCAGAGTGAGGTGTTTCTATCTGGCACGTAAAGAAAAATATGTTTCCCACAGAATTTTGCGAATATCACCTTGCAGCTGTCAGGTAATTTTCCCAATATTTTTATAGTTATCTTTTTGCGAAATGTAAAATGAAATTGCGATAGAAACGTCTCACTTTATTAATGTGTCATACATGTGCAGTCATGGAATTTTTAGGAAGGAAATGTGTTGATAATATTAAAATGTATGCCCTTATGTGTGCACAATAAATACATACTAACTTAAGTAGCAATATATTAAAAAACTTCACTGTCAGTGCAAAGTCTATGTTACAATTATTTTTGTTAATTCGCTGCGAAATGAACTGGGAGCCTGCATTCCAGCAAATTTTTAAAACCTCTTATAAAAGACTTTTGTGAAATTACGGGAACATACTGGTAAAGCAATTATTCAGAAATTTTTGTACAGTTACGAACAGTTATTACTATTTTTTTTTTTTGTTACCAGACTTTTCATAAGTTTTACAAAACATTCTGTGAATTCACCAAAACTCTCTGTATATCGTATGCTACGTTTCGTGTGGTTCTAGCTCGTAAAGAGAAAATATGGATGGAGAGGCGGAGGGGGTGTTGATTTTTCGTCATGCGTGTGTTTAGCGATGTATAAAACGAAACGTAAAAAAATATTTTAAAATGTTGTTTCGGAGCGGGGTTTGGGAGTCGAAAAGTATCGCTCGGGTAGAACATCCTGAAAAAATATTATTATAGTATTATTACGTAATTAACATAAAGTTGAAGTACGGGTGAGTGAGTGGAGAGATTTGTGGAGCTCTTAACAACGATGTCTTGCGGGCCGATGATTATGAAGCGAGGTAAGTATGGAGCAACGCCAGGATACAAGGACGGGGGAAACAGGAGATCCCCGAGAAAACCCGCATCGTCCGGCACGATGAAATGAAACGAAATAATTTAAATATTAATAAAACAAATAATTTAATAATACCACTTGCAATTATAACAATTATAGGGCTATCATTTATTACTTTAATAATAATAATTAATTAAGGATTCCAAAGCACTCTTGTAACTCTTACACATGCTGCGTGTAGGTACACACACAGTTGAGTCACAAAGCTTGTCGCGAAATACGTCAGCCGCGCTCTCGCCCATTTCTGCAGGCGCCGACCGGCGGCTGGGATCGCATCGCGTCTCGGAATGCACCCGCGACTGGCGACAGCATCAGTGGCGCGGTGACAGTCGCAGGCGAAAGTCGCACCTAGGACGACAGGCACAAGGGCGACACTGGCAAGCTCTCGAGACGCCGTGCATCGTCCACGCAAAAAGGCACTGAACAAGAGTGCCGTATCCAGTCATGCTTGCATGCAACCAAAGGACTTTCAAGAGGCCATCCTGTCGTATTATTGATTACCAGTAAGATATACACAACAGTTTTACTGATCAATAACTTAACATCAGATATACTGGCAATAAATCTGGCAAGGAACAGTGGTACACCAGTTACTTAATGTAACAGAATATTATATATACTGTATATCAACCGGATGTACAGTACCCACAAAGACTAAATGCACAATATTTTAAATCTGTAAACTAAAGCAAAAAGATCTTTACAAAAGATCGGTGCAAAAGCTTATATAACAATAGCATGTATATATATTTTCTTTATAGATAAACAGTTGGAAAGACCCTGCATACTTTAAAGCTGTCTTCCCGAGTCGAGAAGATTTTTTTGCTTATTTTGAAGAAAACTGGTAGTGAATACGTTTTACAAAACAAGTCTAAAACGTGGTTTAATTGGGCTTATCAACACGCCACTTCTTTATGCCTTAATCTTACTTACGCTGAAATATAAAATTGAGTGGAGAGATTTGGGAAGCTCTTAATATCGAGGCCTTGAGAGCCGATGAGGGTGAAGCGAGGTGAATATAGGGCAGCGCCGGAATGCAAGGGTGGGGGAAATGGGAGACCCACAAGCAAACCCCGCCAACAAGCGCATCGTCTGGCACGATTTCCCAGAAGCAACCCCGCTGGGGATAGAACCCGATTCGCCTTGGTTAGATACGAGTATTCTAACCATTACGCCACCGCAGCCGCTATTCTAAAATGCAAAAACGGCACTTGAAGCAACGGTTTCCAAGGAATCGAATCCGGAACTTTGCGATCCTAAGTTAAAACCTTAGCGACCTTGAACATATAAGTTTTCTTACGAAAAAGTATTTTATTCACCTTGTTACGCAGTTGGGCGGGCAGATTTGGAGGCGTCGGGCCAACTTCTTTCTTGGCGCCCAACGTGGGGCAATTGGAGAAATACTGGCCAATATCCACCTTTCTTCAAACAGGGAAGCACCTGAGAAAATACTCGTCGGGGCCCCCACAGAACCTCCACTAACTTGACTTCGGGGAGCCAGCTTAAAACACCCCCTGGCACCCAATTCCCGTCAACGGCCCCAGAATGGCCACAACCGAGAGCACAGTCGACGCAGAAGGACAGGTCTGCGCCGCAGAGGAACGCCCTGACGCATGTCACTACGTCATAGCCTGCGCGCTTTGTGATGCCGCATTTAATTACATCTGTCTGAGTTTGAAAGACCAGGAGAGGGACACCCTTTGTGGGTATGGCAGTTGGTGGGCCTTTCCACTGGATAAAGGTAACTGCGTTTCGTAGAACAGAAAATGGCTTGTTTTTTATAGAGAACGCTACAACTGTTTTTTGTAGACTTTGATGTGCCGCTTGACGTTTTAGTTAGAGGGTAATCCAGAGATGTCTTGATGCCGTTTGTGGAAGCCAACACTGTATATGCATACGGTGTATGTCAAACAAATACACAGAAATGATTCAGCCAGATATTTTTTTATGGTCAAATTTTGTTATTCTTACAAGTGGGGTACGTCAACTCAACTGCATATTATGATACTCTAATAAAATGGATTTTGTTGCTTTTAACAT
The DNA here is from genome assembly GCA_002778355.1 of Clitarchus hookeri. NCBI lineage: Eukaryota > Metazoa > Arthropoda > Insecta > Phasmatodea > Phasmatidae > Clitarchus > Clitarchus hookeri. Next base: position 24,469 of record NQII01002698.1, on the reverse strand, counting down.
TTTGTATAATCAAGGAAATAATTTGTTAGAGCCATAACATATCTTTTTAACACTCAAAAACCTGGGACTGGAATGAAACAATAACTGAGTAAGATGATTTGGTCCTTTCGCTTAAGTGGATTACAAAATTAAGATGAAAATTTACTCTAAACACCCGAATGTAATTTAATTACAACATTTAATCGTTATTGTTCACAACAAGCAAGTATTTAAATGTTGGAAAACTTTTAGGCTAATGTAGGAGCCAATATTTGGGGAAATGACTTTTGACGATCAGTGTGGCCCCGCCTTATCTGTTTTGACAGAGTCAACATGTAAATATGTGGTTGAAAATGGTGGCATTTCATTAACCGGCACCCTGGCCCATAAACGCTAACGTGCAACAAACAACAGGCATTCGGTAACAATTTCTCATGCTTTTCGCAAGGTAGTCTATCAGACGGACAGCAAGTAAATCACGCAATTTAGAAGAGAATGTTGTGTATTGTGGAGGATTTCTTGACATAAAAGCGACTATTGACGAGATGAAGTATTCACACTGACAACATTTTCCGTAAATTAACGGAAACTTACACGGAAATTTGCAGTTAGTTTAGGGAAATGTGGTAAATAATGAATAAAAACGGAACTGATATAATATTAAACCTCTTCGTATTTCCTGTAGCTTAGGATGTCAAGATTAAAAAATACCGTTGCTACACGTTAAGTAAGTCCTTTTAAATGTTGTTCACGGTACAGTGAGCTCTTTGGAAATCAACCTTTAGAAATACACGATCTACATACAAGTAGAAGTTAAGCAATGCTTCCAAAAGTGCTCAGTTTACCGTGAACAGAATTTATCGTAGAAACACGTTCTTACTTGCAGTTGGAATATTCACGTCACTTGTACTTTCACCTTCTAATACCAGAGTTAGCACAAACCGCCTATTACAGATGCAATACTTTAGTGTAACAGGGAACTGGAAATATGCTTCCGTCACGTCAATGTCAGCAGTAATAACTCAGTGCGTGTCATAAGTAAGACAGATATAAATGGATCTATTCTTAGGTCAGTGCAATTTTGGTTCGTGTTCAAATTCTGCTCACTAAACAAAATAGACTAAAAAAATTTTTTTTTGTTTAAAACGCAATACGTATTTAAAGTAAACAATGCCACTTTCATAATGTCATTAGAGAAATGCCGTAACTAGCAACTTTACAAAAAGTTTCGAAAAATATCAAAAGGTCTGTGTACTAACAGTGCAGTCATAGCATGACAGACATCGGCAATTATTCAGACGAATTCAATAATAACACCTGTAAAGAAGCCTGATAATTACTTGAAGTATTGTATGTGTATCAATTAAGCGTATATTTAATTGGTTAACGACGTTTGCCAAACAAACACTTAGCAGACAGGATAATTTTTTATGGCAAAACTCGTAATACCCTTCGCATCGCCTTTTCTACGAGGACTTGTTGCATTTTTCCCGATTAGAAAACCTTATGGAACCAACAACCAGCTGAAGAGGGACTATGAAGATGGCAGAACATACTGAGGTGGACGTCATTTGAAGCTTTAATGCGAATATTATCATTTTTGACGGCATTGCTCCTAATACCACAAATCAATACGAGAACATTTGATCACGAAATTTCCGGGAATACGAACACGTCATTGAAAGAGCAAACAGAGAGCACGTGAAGAAAGACCAGGCATGCCAACATATGGTCGTATCTTTGAAAAATGTCATTAATACTGAAAACACATAGCACTTATTTTAAGTTCTTCAATGAGATAAGATCACTAGAGTTCAGTTCTAGTAAAGTGCAGAATGTATATAATGAAAGCGTATTCCTTAGTTTAGTATCATTTCTTCAATTTATAATGCGGACTACTTGAATGTATATTGCTTTCGTCTCCTACAGAATAATGTCCAGATGCATGATCGTCGCCAGGTAGGTACAGTCTTTTCACGGTTACTTCTCCCTTTTCTGAAGCTCTTGCTCAAGTTATACTTTCGGGTACGGATTACGTATCCTTCCGCTATATGTAAAAAAAAAAAGAACATGTTCATGTGACTTCTGTGGTAAAACTGTCAAATTGTTTGCTGAAGTCCTTCAGCAATCCAACAACGCTCGCATATTTCATTAAGCATAATGTATAAATGTTCGCAATTTATAATCCTTATTTAGGTAGGTTGTATGACCTTTAAATGGTGTTGATATGTATGTAACCCAAGAGTGGGCGGCGGAGACGAACACCAGCTTACACCAGCTTACGCGATAAATCTTTTGCGGCTCTCACGCTCCTGACCTTCAGCTTATTGAATTTCCGCGTTTATCTCAATACTGTTCTGGTTATGATCGTCCTTGCCTCCCTCAACGTGACTCGGGGTGCGGAGAATGTTCCAGATCTCGGCTGCTGGTACTACAGAACCGCATTGGGCCTCCGAGTCGGGAGTTGACGAGTGTCTGGAGTTTGGGCGATTGCGCGACCTCGAGCGGTAGACGACGAGCGAGGAGATCAACGAGTGGCGAGAGAAGTGACCAGCGCTAGACTGAATATGTTTTACTGGTGAGAGTGAGTTAATCGACTATAACCAAACAAAAACATTGCGAAGGACTTCAAATTAGAGTTGAGATAGACATTAAATACTGCGCTCACTGAGAAATAGAAAGAATAATGTGGAGGAAGATGGGTTTATGAGGTAAATAATAACTGCGTGAATAAATTAAAATCAAATTTAGTTACTCTATTTTTTATTAAGACCTCCATCCCTGACGAACTCGGATAAGCACCTCTGGCGTCTTGTAACAATATTAAAACAAACGAGCATCCAGTCCAACGGAAAGAGGTAAAAACTCAAACATACAACTCGTGTCGCGTATATTATCACTCAACTTTGCGTGTGAAGAACAGTGGTGACAAACTTATGGTGACGAATAATGTAAACAATATTGTGCATGCGCTTATTTTTATGGTCCATAAGCCTTGCGTGGGTTTATTTGGATTTTTGAAAATTTTCTAATTGGGTTTTAGGATTTTCAGAAATGTATTGCGGCAGTGGCAAATTCTCTATTCATATAAATGTTTAAAGCCATGTATTTGTTTCAGACAACCAAAGAGGAGTTACCGAGTTATGACATAAACAGGCGTGGCCTATNTATTTACTACTGGCATGTAGGTCGTTCACGGTTTAAAACATGTAAAAACATGCAAACCGTTTACGACAAATATTCGCTATCACTGAACCAATATAAAAGCCCGGGAACTCTGCCAACAGCAACGACCATTTCATAAGTACGCCTACACCAGTTCACTCGCCCAACTGGCACAACACATTCTGAAAAATACTTACGCCTGCAGTAGAAAAACAACCTTATTTCAATTATTGTGGGCTACGAAACAAATATTAGTGTTTTTAGAGTGCAGTGAAGTGGTGAGATTTGGCCGGCTCGTGACAGAGAAGTGTTGAGAGCCGATGTGGGTGAAGCGAGGAATGAATCAACGCCAGAACGCAAGAGCGGGGGAAACGAGAGACTCCCGAGAAAACCTGTTTACCAACGGCATTATCCAGCACGATTCCCACATACGTATAATGTTTAGATAAAATATAAGTAAACGTTTCAATAAGCATAAAATGGAATATTTTTATGTTAATGATGGCATTGTACACATGTCATAAATGATTTTGTCAAAAAAAAAAGGAACATTGTTACAACTGGGGTCATTTTTCAAAGATTTGTTCCAAAAAGTGTACAGAATTCGCAAATATGCTATAACAACAACGCAACTAGTTTCACATTAATAAAAATGGTGAAGGCAGGTTGATTTAATGGTTTCAAAACGGTGAAAGTTAATATATATATAACATCATTTTAATCACCCTTACATAATTACATTAAAAACTATTCCACTTCAATTTTGGCGCCTTAGCATGTGCATATATGTAAGTATGTGTGTATTTGCAGAGATATACATATATATATATATATATATATATATAT
>NQII01002698.1:0-18257 GCA_002778355.1 Clitarchus hookeri | reverse complement strand
GGTGTACCAGTTTTTTTGGTTCTTCAGTGTAGTTGGGCGCCCGTGCACAGCTTGTCACAGCTGATCATGTAAAACAAAACGTGTCTTTGTTATAACGGTTCTTACAGTGTGTACTTATTTAACCTATTTAGAGTCGTTTTCATAAACAAATGCCCAATTTTTTTTTTGTTTTTTTTGTGACATTTAAATCAATAATATTAATAACCTCACAGACTTTGGAGTGTAAGCACAATTTTCATACTCAAGAGTAGAATGATTATGGGCATTCGGGCGCAGCGGGATTTGGGATAGGCGCTGGCCGATGCTTCTTTAATTTCCTTTACTCCCTTATTTTTTCCTTTTTTCACTTAAAATTTTCCTTTCCCCTTAAAATGTCCCCTTTTTTCCCCTTAAAATGTTCAATTTTCCCCTCAAAAAGCACCGATCCCTCTTTCGCAAAGAACGAGCCAGTTTTTTTGCAAAAACGATCCATTGGAAGGATTGGGGACTCAAAAAAAAAAATGTTTACGCTACGAGATATAAAGCCGTGTTTATATCTCCGTAGAGTGAGCATTCTACTCGTAAAGTAAATGGGCGTTTTTCGAAGCTCTCACCAAAGAACTCCGATCCGTTTTTTTCCTCATTTTACGAAGGGAAGGTCACCCATTATCGTCCTGTACGTCGATTATTTCTAATTCGTTTATGCAAAAATTACTCAGCCATTTTTTATGCTCGGGCCACGCCACAAAAATCGGTCATCGCGGGAACTGCATCAGCAAGTCGCTCAGCACGTTTCCCACCTGATGGTACGGAATCTCGCCTTCGTCCCAGCACAGTCCGTGGTAATACTTGGTCAACCAAGCGTTTTTGTTTTTTTTTTTGCTCTTTTCGTCCAACAGTTTCCACATAAACGGAGCCTGAAAGTTTCGGGTTCGAGTCACGCCGTGACAATCAGCGACTGCGATTTCCTTGAGCACGAGGCCTTCTTAGTTCCACAAACCTTGCAAGTTAGAGTACATTTTTACGACTGAAACGTGAGTCCCCACCCCATGCGTATTTACGTGCTTAATTAACTGATGGTTTTTACCAGGCCGGAAAAACAATCGTACTTGACGCTCCTGTCGTGGAGTATCCAGCAGTAGGCTTCGGTATTCGCGGGCACGTTTTCCTTGGTGGCTATTTCGATCCGACAGTCGACCGTACCATTTTGCACGTGGTCGTTCTGCTTCGATGTATCGAATACCAGCAAATTTGCCATGTCTCGGAAATTTTCGGGGCTCAGGATGGGATGCGCCTCGTGTCCGTAATACGACGATTGGAATTGCGAATACATATAATATGGCAAAGTAAAACCATGGTCGANGGATGCGCCTCGTGTCCGTAATACGACGATTGGAATTGCGAATACATATAATATGGCAAAGTAAAACCATGGTCGACTGGTAGCTTTCGCTATTCAAAAATATATTTACGTTTTCGACTTTGCGGTGGGAAAATATAGACTTGTCGGCTCCGATTATGTGCTGTTTGTTCATCTGAAACGCCAGTACGATGTAGTGCAGTTTTTCTGTGCTGGAAGACTTTTTTTACGACCCAGTGATTTCGCATGGCGGCGGACAGGGCCAGGCATGTGACCAGGCTCCCACTTCAAATGCTATTTTGATCATTTTTTCTTTCTTGGCATATNGGATGCGCCTCGTGTCCGTAATACGACGATTGGAATTGCGAATACATATAATATGGCAAAGTAAAACCATGGTCGATATACTGGTAGCTTTCGCTATTCAAAAATATATTTACGTTTTCGACTTTGCGGTGGGCAAATATAGACTTGTCGGCTCCGATTATGTGCTGTTTGTTCATCTGAAACGCCAGTACGATGTAGTGCAGTTTTTCTGTGCTGGAAGACTTTTTTTACGACCCAGTGATTTCGCATGGTGGCGGACAGGGCCAGGCATGTGACCAGGCTCCCACTTCAAATGCTATTTTGATCATTTTTTCTTTCTTGGCATATNTGGCGGACAGGGCCAGGCATGTGACCAGGCTCCCACTTCAAATGCTATTTTGATCATTTTTTCTTTCTTGGCATATTTACACAGCTTGACACGTTCGCAGATGCTCGGGGTCACGTGAGGGACGAAACTTTCTACGGCGTTCAAAGCAAGAGAGACGGGCTGAGTGTTTTCTCCGACTCCCAACACAGCATCCAAATGCGATGTGGCCAGAGTAATCACCAGCTCCTGCCTCGCTCCTATATTTATTTTCTCATAATCTTCGGCGTGTCTCAGTAGCAAGGAGAGCGGAACGCATACGTCAAGCCTGCCTTCGGCGTAAATGGGAACACCGAAGTCATCTTCGATTCCCCAGCCTGCCACCTCGGCTGCAGAGAGATGGTTGGGCGTGAGCAATAGGAAATATTTTTATCGACGAGTTTATGCCCACATCTCGCGACTGGTCCACCGCGACGCCATTTATCTCGTACATTACGAGCTCGTAAAGGTCCAGAACCCCATTTCGGACCAACTTGATGGTGGTCAGGTGGGTCCCATCTGCCTTCGTTAGACTGCCTCATATGCGCCACAAAGGACTGGCTAGGAAAGGTGTAAATATCTTAATGCTGTATGGGTATCCGAACCTTTCTACCGAGAGCGAAAGGCCCGACAATATAAGGCTCGTAAATGCATTCCGATTTTATAAAATTATCGTCAAATTCTAGGCGTTGATCCACGTCTAGGATTTCGTCCACCATGGCGATTTACTTTTAAACCGGGGACGTAGAGAAACTCTGCGTTTCCAGGTGTTAAGCGCAACGAGTCCTCGTGGCTTACTCATCTAGGGTTCGGTGTACCGCACGCATTTACACATTTTTGTTTTACCAGCGAAATTTGGTCCCATCGTTTCAGGTGCAGGTGCAAAGTGATTTCTTTTTTTCGGAAATTTATCAGTACGTAGTTTTGGTCAACGATTGAAACGGCTACTTCGTGGATGCTCTTTACGACAATCGGAACGCAAATGAGCGTTTTTGGATATTATACGATTTTATATCCAGGATTTACGGTGGGGGCGAACTCGTTAATAGTGCTGCTCGGACTGCACCTCCCAGGTTGATAGACTACACCAACCAAGATGGCGGACGGCTACACCTACCAAAATGGCGGACAGCACCTACCAAAATGGTGGACAGCACCTACCAAAATGGCGGAATGAGTATGTATGGAGGTGGGTGTGGGGAAAATCCGGAAACTTGAGTTTTTTAAAATAATTTTTTTAAATAATTTTTTTAATAAGTTTTACATAATTAAAAAAAATGTAATATAACCTTTAATTATTTTTTTAGGGAGTCAAGTTCAAGGTCACATGGATCCAAGATTCCGACCGGTCTCATTATAATCCTTCTACTAAGGCAGATGAAATAAAATGCGCAGAACCTTCGAAACTGGAGAGCGTCTAGTAGCTGTTTCTCGTTAAGGTAGTTCTCGTAAGATCTCTGCATATAGAAGAGTAACCAAATCCATTACATAAGGAGTTCAAGCATTTCTTGATTTGACATGTAATGATGTAAACGTGGCCTCTCGCAAGGGCTCGAAATCATGACTCCCAACGATTAATCTGGACGCACATGTTTACTTCACTGGTGCCAAATTTAGGGCTTCTGTTAAAAATTTAACTTATCATGGAATTTTTGTCTTGGTGTGCTAAAATTTCCTCACCTCTACGTCGACCTAGGCCCATGTCAACACTCCATTCGGGAATCAAACGTGTGCTTAAATGTGCTTCTTTCCTGCATAAATACTTTCTAAGGAAGCTTTCCTTCCACGAGTTTAGTATACTCTATTCGTAGTTTAGTATACTCTATTCGTAGTTTAGTATACTCTATTCGTAGTTTAGTATACTCTATTCGTAGTTTAGTATACTCTATTCGTAGTTTAGTATACTCTATTCGTAGTTTAGTATACTCTATTCGTAGTTTAGTATACTCTATTCGTAGTTTAGTATACTCTATTCGTAGTTTAGTATACTCTATTCGTAGTTTCTTCACACTTTTTTAATCAAACCTGTGAAAAATCAGCCCATGTATGACGTTTTTGATTGTTTCCTAAATATTCCTCGCATCACAGACGTTTTATACTTGTGTTAACATAAAAGTGCCTTATTTTTAATTAAATAGAACTTTTACTTTTATTTTATCTTTCAATTATTATATTAAATTTATAATTAATATGAGTAAAACAGGGATAAAATAGGTCTGTTGGTAATGCCTAGTTAAAACTAGTTCTTATGCAACATATTATTACACTGAGTGCACAAGAATTCGGTGTGTTGTCCCTTTGGTGCAATTTTGTAGACTCGGCTAGGCTTTGTTTGCACAGAACGGAGTAATATCCTGAAAGTATAATTTTTTCAGAGCTTCAGAAAAGTTGTAGGTAAGCGTGAATGGAATACAAACAGTGTTTCATAGTCTTCCGAGAACAGTGAATGTGCCAGACGTCGACAAATTAATGTCCCTGTAGGCACCTGCAGTTTCACTTCCCGTAGAATATAGGCGCCTTGTTCACATCTCACATTAAGTACCAACACACGAACATCTCGCTAGCATATTTGTTTAACGAACTTACGAAATATACTATAAGGGTTGCAAGTGTAACAGCCCATTCACTTTCTGTCCATTATAACATTGCTTCAGAGATGTATACGTCATACGACAAATTGAATTCGAAATCGAGAAAATAATAAAAATCATTAGTTACTTTCATGTACTAACGTATCAAGATAAAATCTGCAATTACATATTACCTGTATTTCAGCATCTCTGTAAATATTATTACAAATACGGTAACAAAACTACAGGATGGCTAGTTGGGTTCTAAATTCGTACAAAAAAATAAGGATTATTTTATACTTATCTCGTTTGTTGTGTATTAATTCGTATCTGTAGGTAACCCACGCTCCCTCAATTTNATAAGGATTATTTTATACTTATCTCGTTTGTTGTGTATTAATTCGTATCTGTAGGTAACCCACGCTCCCTCAATTTTAACAGTTGAACTGAACATTTTTTTTGGAATATGATACTTAACGCCGAAAAGTTTAAGTGTTGAAAATAACAGACTNTAACAGTTGAACTGAACATTTTTTTTGGAATATGATACTTAACGCCGAAAAGTTTAAGTGTTGAAAATAACAGACTGTATTAAACATGGTTATTATTATAACAATTTTCATGTTCTAGAAAATTATTTTCGTGTGAAATGAATTTACATAATTAGTCGTATTGCACACCCACAGCTTTAATAATTTCTCACTAACCTTTGTTAATATCTCACATTCCTTCCGTTCAATGAACACCCTTCGCTAATTTCAACTTCTTGTAACAATGCCGAGGGCAAGAAGTTAATTCAATTTTCTAGCTCATTTGGTAAGATTCAATTGAGCAACTTCACTCTGGTAACTTCGCCAATTTACTGCATATTGTTTCTAAACTTGGATTTTCCTCTTAGAATCAGACGTTAAAATCCGACTCCCATTAATTATACAGTCATCGTACGTCTTTTTACAGCATTTGTTAAAACGCCACGCGGAGACAATCAATTTTGTTCTTTATGTTTCAAAATGCAATTTTTTTTAATATGGCACAATATTTATAGGGTATAAACTTAAATTTTGCCTTAAAGGAAAATGAACACGCCAGTCAGTTTATCATATGAACAAGAAGTTACCGGCATAACTAATGAGCCTACTTTCCTCTACATGGGTGCAAATAATTTTAATGAAGTTCTGACGTCTTGTTAAAAGCAACATCATTACGGATGGCATTACGGTAGAGACAATTACAAATACACACGTGTCTTATCAGGGACTCGCACCCAGAAACCTCATATCATGATCTAGCGTGCAATTAAATGCTTCGCCGGGATCGTATTCGGATCATCAATTTCGGATTTAACAGCATAATATTTTGAATAATAGGGTTTACCAACCTGAAATATTTACAGGGCCGCCATTTTGAAAGAAAAAAATGTGTCNCATAATATTTTGAATAATAGGGTTTACCAACCTGAAATATTTACAGGGCCGCCATTTTGAAAGAAAAAAATGTGTCCGAGACACTTGAAACACGGACGTTTACATGGCCTACGGTAGCGCTACTTTTGTGAAGAATTTAGTGTAAATCGGTTGATTGATCTCTGAGATATGGCATAAAAACATTGTTTTCTTATTTAATGATCTCTTGCAAAATTGCTTTGAAAGTTTTTGTATACGATTATTCTGATAGATACTGCAAGCATAAAACGTTACGTTGAATTTCGCTAAATTGTTTTATATGTATGACAAACTCCACAAAATATTTATACGGCCGCAATTTTGAAAATCAATGTCTAACCCCACTTAAATCATGTAAGTTTACATGGCATTCTGTAGCACCAACGGTGTGCAAAGTTTGGTGGAAATTAGTTGAAGTGTTCCGGAAATATGGCAAAATGTTCTGTTTTCTCACCTAGTCCTATTTTGTATAGTAACTCCACTAAAAAGAGGCCTACCCCACCTAATACATGTTAGTATACATAACCTAATATACCACTACTTGCGTGTAAAATTTGATGGGAATATGTTGATTGGTCATAGATATATGGCATAAAATCTTCATTGTTTCATGTGTCAATCCTCGTAAAGCGAGGACAAAAAGTTTATGTATTGGCAAATTCGATGAATGTCATAGATATAGTATACAAAGTTAAGGAAAAATTGGATACTTAGTTTCGTAGATATAGCACACTACGCTACAGTGTTATTATAGACTTAATTCTGAAAAAAAATGTCTGGAACACTTAAATCATATAAATTAATATGGCTTACCGCAGTAAAAATTCTTCCACAAATTTCGTGGGAGTCGGTTGATTGTTTCCCGTGATATGACAGTAAGTTTATTTTCTCACGTCAGGCTATCTTCCAAATTGTGGAGGAATGACACTTTGTATAAACTAGTTTTATGGTTAGATAGAATAGATACAGCCAACATACAAAGTTTATTTCAAAATTGTTTCGTAGTTTCGTTGATATNGTTTTATGGTTAGATAGAATAGATACAGCCAACATACAAAGTTTATTTCAAAATTGTTTCGTAGTTTCGTTGATATAACATACTGAGGTGGAATGTTTATACTACCACCGCCATTTAAAAAAAAAAAATTGTGAACCACTCGAAACACGGCCAGCCGTAGTGCTACTAGTTTGTCGAATTTGGTGGGTATTTACAGGTTTTCTCGAGAGATATGACATACGGATTTTAATGTATTATGTAATGGTATCTTACAAAAAGGCTGACAACAGATTTTCTGTAGGCAAATTTTATGGTTGGCATGTATACTGATAGTATATAAAGTTACGTTGGTATTAATTTTATGGTATAAGCTATATCGCAATCTTAGCTAAACTAGCTCTATCGCCGTCATTTTGAAAGTAAGATGTCTCACCTTCTTAAACATATTTGTCTACATACCTGTCGCAGATTTGTTTGTCAAATTTGGTAGTAATCGGTTAATTGTTTCCCGAGATAGTATAAAATTTTTACATATTCGTGAAACGCTATGTTACAAAAGGGAGGACAAGTGAGGTTCTTTATAGACACTTTGATAGTTGTAATATATACTCCCAGCATGCAAAGTTAAGTTAAAATTGATAACATAGTTTCTATAATATTGCAAATTGAACTAAATTATGTTGCCGCCATTTTGAAAATAAGTGTCTGACCTACTTACCACTTACCAGTTTACATAACCATCTGCAGTGCTACTATTTTTAGAGAATTTGGTAGGAATCGGTCCGTTGTTTCCTGAGATATGACATAAAAACTTCATTATTTCATGTGGCGCTATCTTTCAAAATGGTGGGCAGAAGTGGATATGTTACCACGTATGCAGTAGTTACAGCATACAACATTAATAATTTGGTTAACGACATGGTAGATATATTAAATAGACCTAAAATATTTATAAAGCCATCATTTTGAAAATGACTGTCTAATCAATTTAAATTACATACATTTACATGGACTACCATAACACTCCTTACCTGCAAATTTGGCTAAAATTGGTTCAGTAGTTAATAAATTATAACAAAAAAGCTATATTTCTTAAGTGGTACTATGTTCTGAAATGTCAGACAAACAACAATATCAATCTCTAATTTAAATGCTTACATGATGCACTGTCAACANGTACTATGTTCTGAAATGTCAGACAAACAACAATATCAATCTCTAATTTAAATGCTTACATGATGCACTGTCAACACACAAAATTTGATTTAAATCGTTTGAATGGCTCTGGACATATGACATATCACCATAAATATTTAGATGGTCGCCATTTTGAAAGTAAGTGCCCGGCATCGTATAACTCTATAAAAGTCAGATGTCCTTACTAAGTACTATATGTGTTTCGAGTTTGGTTAAATTCGGTTAACGCGTTCAAAAGTAGAAAAGGCGGGGACACACACATGAACAGACACACACTCGTACACACATAGATAGAAAACTGATATTGTAAACCTTTCTTTCCTGTGGAAAGTAAGNGTACTATGTTCTGAAATGTCAGACAAACAACAATATCAATCTCTAATTTAAATGCTTACATGATGCACTGTCAACAAACCAAATTTGATTTAAATCGTTTGAATGGCTCTGGACATATAACATATCACCATAAATATTTAGATGGTCGCCATTTTGAAAGTAAGTGCCCGGCATCGTATAACTCTATAAAAGTCAGATGTCCTTACTAAGTACTATATGTGTTTCGAGTTTGGTTAAATTCGGTTAACGTGTTCAAAAGTAGAAAAGGCGGGGACACACACATGAACAGACACACACACGTACACACATAGATAGAAAATTGATATTGTAAACCTTTCTTTCCTGTGGAAAGTAAGCTAAAATCTGTATTTAAAGCATACCAAACAAACATTTCAAAATATTATACAGTATAATTACATCAATTTAAAGATATTTGCCTATATGATACTGCATTCATATATTAACATAATTTTATTTAATAAACAAGAAGGTACTCACATAATTAATGATCCTACTTTCCTCAATACGAGTGCAATTAATTTTAAAAAAATTTCTTAAAATCTGAGTTGGTAGGTAGGACTTGTCTTCTGGTTGAAAGAAATATCATTATAGATGAAATCAAAAACATGCGCAACAGTAGTGAGACAATTACAAATACACCTGCCTTACCCGGGACTTGAACCCCCGAAAAACCTCGTACCATAAGGCGAAAGAGAACGATAGCTCACCTGACAGCTAAAGCGGGGAATTAGCAGTGCTTGGCGTGTAAATCGGTATTTAATACACAAGCGCCCCCTGGGTGTTGAAAATGTAAAGAAATGACAAACAAAAAATAACCAAGATGGCTGCATACACGGAATGGTTGTAGAAGAGTGGTGGGATGTGAGGAGGNCCTCAATACGAGTGCAATTAATTTTAAAAAAATTTCTTAAAATCTGAGTTGGTAGGTAGGACTTGTCTTCTGGTTGAAAGAAATATCATTATAGATGAAATCAGAAACATGCGCAACAGTAGTGAGACAATTACAAATACACCTGCCTTACCCGGGACTTGAACCCCCGAAAAACCTCGTACCATAAGGCGAAAGAGAACGATAGCTCACCTGACAGCTAAATCGGGGAATTAGCAGTGCTTGGCGTGTAAATCGGTATTTAATACACAAGCGCCCCCTGGGTGTTGAAAGTGTAAAGAAATGACAAAAAAAAATAACCAAGATGGCTGCATACACGGAATGGTTGTAGAAGAGTGGTGGGATGTGAGGAGGGGGGGGGGCAACGAAGGTGAGTAATCGGTGGAGGCCTGCCGACCATTTAAGCAATGTAATTGATTGGAGGGGTCCAATCATCTACTGGTCATGGTGCTGGGGAAACCTCAGGAAATGTAATTTTTTTTAAGTAAACTTTTTGTCAATATTTGATAATTTTTATAAATTTTGTAACTTTTTTTAAAATAATATAATTTTTAAATTTTTTAATTAATGTAAAAAAATTTTTTTACATTTTTGGTATTTTTTGGAGAAGTTTGTGATTTGTTTGGTTTAAGGTCATGAGAATAGGGTAAAGGTCATGGGTCAAGGTCACTTGGATCCAATATGACGGTCGGGTGACATCATAACATAGTAGCTGGTCAGCTTGTCCCCCGTCCCCTCTGATTCCGAACATTCAAATTTCTAATATCGTATTTTTTAAATATGCTCCATAATTTTTAAATAAATTGTTATAAACATTTAAAATACATTTTTGGAAGTTAATTTATAATTTAGATGATGATGTGATTTTTTTCTGATTTAAGGTTATTCAAAGTCANAAATACATTTTTGGAAGTTAATTTATAATTTAGATGATGATGTGATTTTTTTCTGATTTAAGGTTATTCAAAGTCATGGAGTCACGACCATTGAACAATGTCAAGGTTACTGACATCCAATATGGCGGATAAGATGGCCGCAGGCTGACCGGAATGACAGAGCATGAAATTCGCCTGGCGCCTGTGCCTCGTGCCCTTGTGCTAGACTTCCCATTTATATTCTACTAACGGAAGATCCCCGACAAGCGGCATTGTACGGCACGATTCCCACATGCGAAAATCCACGACGAAACAACCGGGAATCGAACCCGGTTCGCCTTGATGGGAGGCGAGTAGTCTAACCACTACAACATTGCGGCCACTTTCAGCACGAAGCTATCGTGTGTAGTCGCGTCTCGCAAGACCCCCGAGGCGCCTACACAACCTGGCGTATCCTCCTTCCTCTCGGCACTGACGCAGGTCCTTATTACCCTCTTCGCGGAGTGTTGTTCGCCAGGTCGTCGAGGCGATGCTTGTTCAATTACCCGCGCCCCACTCCACTCTTCGACCACGACCCTTCACACTCTACTCGAAGGGCGTGTGTTGCATCCCTGAGGCTCCAATACTCTCCCTTCCACACCCTAGTGAGCAAAACCTTCAACATTTTCTTACTAGTAGAGAGAACGGGTGAGTTCTAGAGCACAGACCCACCTACTTATTTCCCGATTCCAGGTAGTTCAATAATTTCCCGTCGATTTATTAATCACATTTATAAGTCACTGTCTTTTTTTTTTAACATAGCTTATAGTTCATTCACGGTTACTTCGAAATTTTCTGAAGCCCTGCCTAAGTTCTACTTCCAGGATATTCCTCCGCCCTATGCAAACAAAGCTTAACCAAGTCTAGAAAATTATGCGTAAAGGGACAGCGCACCACATTAGTACGCACTCTGTATAATAATATTTGGCATAAGAACGTTTTTTTTACTAGGCATTACAAACATCTAATTTCTCGTTGTCCTTATTTATATTAATTATAAACTACATATTACATATTATAATTTGCAGATAATATATAAGTTAAAGTTAAATTTAGTTACTAATAAGGCACTTTGATGTTAACAAAAGTATAAAANAATTTGCAGATAATATATAAGTTAAAGTTAAATTTAGTTACTAATAAGGCACTTTGATGTTAACAAAAGTATAAAATATTTGTGATGCACGACATATTAAAGAAATAACTAAACGCGGCATATAAAGAGTAATTTATCAAAGGTTTCATCCAAAAGGTGTGAAGAAACTTAACAGACTATAGTAGTATTTGGTAGTTTCTTTAATTAACCACAAATTTCGAAACTTCTTTAAATGACAACCTCTGGAGAAAGGGGTAAGGTAGGTAGGCCTTAACGTATCATTGCCTCTCAGAGAAGCAGGAGCAGAGAAGGGGTCGACCATGACCTGCAGTAAGGAACCCATATCCATCATTCACCTGAAGAGATTTCGGGAAACCACAGAAAACCGAAACATCATGATCGGGCCAGGAATCGAGCCCACGTCCTCCTGAATGCGAGATCTCGATCAATCNAACAAAAGTATAAAATATTTGTGATGCACGACATATTAAAGAAATAACTAAACGCGGCATATAAAGAGTAATTTATCAAAGGTTTCATCCAAAAGGTGTGAAGAAACTTAACAGACTATAGTAGTATTTGGTAGTTTCTTTAATTAACCACAAATTTCGAAACTTCTTTAAATGACAACCTCTGGAGAAAGGGGTAAGGTAGGTAGGCCTTAACGTATCATTGCCTCTCAGAGAAGCAGGAGCAGAGAAGGGGTCGACCATGACCTGCAGTAAGGAACCCATATCCATCATTCACCTGAAGAGATTTCGGGAAACCACAGAAAACCGAAACATCATGATCGGGCCAGGAATCGAGCCCACGTCCTCCTGAATGCGAGATCTCGATCAATCTGGAGAAAGGGTGGCCACATTAAATTGAGTCTGTGGCATGTATTCTTCAAGGTGTTGCATTTTTCACAAACGTTCGTGTAGTTCTTATGGAAAGCATTATTAAAGTGAGTGCGCATNTATTCTTCAAGGTGTTGCATTTTTCACAAACGTTCGTGTAGTTCTTATGGAAAGCATTATTAAAGTGAGTGCGCATGAATGTAGTGGACTGTCCATTCTGTGTAGTTTTCTCAACACTATTAAGATTTGTTTGCATGAGAAGAAGGAATATCCAGAAGCTAGGACTTTAGCAGAGCTTCAGAAAAGTTGAAAATAACCGTGAACGGACTATATATTGTATCACACCAAAGTTGCTGAAAAAAAGATACAAATATGAGACTTTCAATACTACCATCTGAAAAAGTGGCAGTTACATTTACGGTATGTTCTCCATAGTGGTAAAATTTGTGAGTATAGACTTTGAGGAATAGGAAGGGGCATGGAAGGCCTTCTTGTCANGGCAGTTACATTTACGGTATGTTCTCCATAGTGGTAAAATTTGTGAGTATAGACTTTGAGGAATAGGAAGGGGCATGGAAGGCCTTCTTGTCATGAGGTCAAACCTTGTTTTGCACTACAATACCCATTTACTGTAATGATATCAGAAACTGCCCAAACCACACTCACGAGACTAATTTCAATCGAAAGAGCACCCCTGAAAACTTTAAGAATATGCTATCTTTATTGACCAGTCTGGCAAAACTAAGACACCAGAACAGGAAAATTAATTAATGAGATCCTGGAATTGGCATTTTTTGTGAACATAAAACCCTCATTTTTTCGCAAACCTTTTATCCAATATTAATGATCGACATACCACTGCATTCCCCTTTAAATTTTCTAAAATATGATTTGGTAAAGAATTCGAATTTGTGAAAAAAATTTATGATAAATCAAAAAATGCCTAAAATCAACCAACCCTGTAAAAACAATTTTTTTCGTCTGGAAATATTTTTTTTAAGAAACTACATAAATGTTTATATCAAACTGTTCAGAATTGACTTTCTAATAACCTGTTGCTATCCATAATTCTGCATTTTAATTTACTGTCCAAATAATCCTAAATAACATACCTAACTCTTAAACTGGTAAATCCACACTCCCCAAACTCATTTCAATCGAAAGAGCACCCCTAAAACTATAGGAATATACTATCTTTATTGGTCTGTCTGGCCAAATTAAGACGCAATAAGATTAAAACTAATAATTAAGTTTATAGAGGCATTCTTCACTGAACTTCAAAGCCCTCATTTCTCGCAAACTATTTATCCGATTTAAATGATGGACATATCGTTGGATTCTTCTTAAAAATATCTATAAATGACATGTAATGGGATTATATTAAGACAGAAATTCGAATGAAATATAGGAAAAAGCCAAAAATTTACAAAAAAAATAGCTCTATCTCGGAAACTGCCAACATCATTCTCGCTAGACTAATTTCAATCAAAAGAACACCCCTGAAAACATTAGGAATATGCTATCTTTATTGACCAGTCTGGCCAAATTAAGACACCAGAATAGGAAAATTAATTAATGAGATCTCGGAATTGGCATTTTCAGTGAACATAGAACCCTCATTTTTTCGCAAACCTTTTATCCAATATTAATGATCGACATACCATTTTATTCCCCTTTAAATTTTCTAAAATATGATTTAGTAAAGAATTCGAATTGGTGAAAAAGTTTTATGGTAAATCAAAAAATGCCTAAAATTAACCAAGGGGTACCCCTTCTAAAAAAAAAAATTTCGCCTGGAAATTTTTTTTTAAGAAACTGCATAAATGTTTATTTCAAACTGTTCAGAATTGAATTTCTAATAACCTCTTACTGTCCATAATTCTGCATTTTAATTTACTGTCCGAATAACCCTAAATACCATACCTAACTCTTAAACCGCTAAAACCACACTCCCCAGACCCATTTCAATAGAAAGAGCACCTCCGAAAACTATAGGAATATACTATCTTTATTGGCCCGCCTGGCCAAATTAAGACGCGATATTAGAAAAACTAAATATTGAGTTTATAAAGGCACTCGTCAGTGAACTTTAAACATTCTTTTCTCGCAAATGATTTATCCGATTTTAATGATAGACATGTCGTTGGATTCCCCTTAAAATTAGCTATAATATGATTTGCATGCAGATTAGATAAAGATAGTAATTCGAAAGAAATATCGGAAAAAGCCAAAAATTAACCAAAAAATTAGCTCTATCTCAGAAACGGCTAACACCACAATCACCACTCTAATTGCAATCGAAAGAGCACCCCTGAAAAATATAGGAATATGCTATCTTCATTGATCAGTCTTGCCTAATGAAGACACCAGAACAGGAAAATTAAATAACTAGTTCTTGAAATTTGCATTTTCAGTAAGCATAAAACCCTCATTTTTTCGCACACCTTTTATCCAATATTAATTATTGACATAACATTAGATTCCCCTTTAAATTCTCTAAAAGATGGTATAATAAAGAATTCGAATTGGAGAAAAACTTTTATGATAAATCAAAAAATGCCAAAAATCAACCAAGGGGTACCCCTGCAAAAAAAACTTTTTCGTCTGCAAATTTTTTTTTTAGAAAAACTATAAATGTTTATACCAAACTGTTCAGAATTGAATTTCTAACAACCTCTTATCATCCATAATTCTGCATTTTAATTTGCTCTCCGAATAACCCTAAATATCATACCTAACTCTTAAACTGCTAAAACCACACTCCCCAGACCCATTTCAATAGAAAGAGCACCTCCGAAAACTATAGGAATATACTATCTTTATTGGCCCGCCTGGCCAAATTAAGACGCGATATTAGAAAAACTAAATATTGAGTTTATAAAGGCACTCCTCAGTGAACTTTAAACATTCTTTTCTCGCAAATGATTTATCCGATTTTAATGATAGACATGTCGTTGGATTCCCCTTAAAATTAGCTATAATATGATTTGCATGCAGATTAGATAAAGATAGTAATTCGAAAGAAATATCGGAAAAAGCCAAAAATTAACCAAAAAATTAGCTCTATCTCAGAAACGGCTAACACCATACTCACGAGACTAATTTCAATTGAAAGAGCACCCCTGATAACTATAGGAATATGCTATCTTTATTGACCAGTCTGGCCAAATTTAGACACCAGAACAGGAAAATTACATAATGAGTTCCTGGAATTTGCATTTTCAGTGACCATAAAACCCTCATTTTTTCGCACACCTTTTATCCAATATTAATAATCGACATACCATTGGATTCCCCTTTAAATTCTCTAAAAGATGTTTTAGTAAATAATTCGAATTGGTGAAAAAGTTTTAAGATAAATCAAAAAATGCCTAAAATCACCCAAGGGGTACCCCTTCAAAACAAAATTTTTTCGTCTGGAAATTCTTTTTTAAGAAACTGCATAAATGTTTATATCAAACTGTTCAGAATTGAATTTCTAATAACCTCTTACTGTCCATAATTCTGCATTTTAATTTACTGTCCGAATAAACCTAAATAACATACCTAACTCTTAAGCCGCTAAAACCACACTCCCCAGACCCGTTTCAATAGAATGAGCACCTCCGAAAACTATAGGAATATACTATCTTTATTGGCCTGCCTGGCCAAATTAAGACGCGATATTAGAAANGTCTGTCTGGCCAAATTAAGACGCAATAAGATTAAAACTAATAATTAAGTTTATAGAGGCATTCTTCACTGAACTTTAAAGCCCTCATTTCTCGCAAACTATTTATCCGATTTAAATGATGGACATATCGTTGGATTCTTCTTAAAAATATCTATAAATGACATGTAAGGGGATTATATTAAGACAGAAATTCGAATGAAATATAGGAAAAAGCCAAAAATTTACAAAAAAAACAGCTCTATCTCGGAAACTGCCAACATCACTCTCGCTAGACTAATTTCAATCAAAAGAACACCCCTGAAAACATTAGGAATATGCTATCTTTATTGACCAGTCTGGCCAAATTAAGACACCAGAATAGGAAAATTAATTAATGAGATCCCGGAATTGGCATTTTCAGTGAACATAGAACCCTCATTTTTTCGCAAACCTTTTATCCAATATTAATGATCGACATTCCATTTTATTCCCCTTTAAATTTTCTAAAATATGATTTAGTAAAGAATTCGAATTGGTGAAAAAGTTTTATGATAAATCAAAAAATGCCTAAAATTAACCAAGGGGTACCCGTTCTAAAAACAAAAATTTTCGTCTGGAAATTTTTTTTTAAGAAACTGCATAAATGTTTATTTCAAACTGTTCAGAATTGAATTTCTAATAACCTCTTACTGTCCATAATTCTGCATTTTAATTTACTGTCCGAATAACCCTAAATACCATACCTAACTCTTAAACCGCTAAAACCACACTCCCCACACCCATTTCAATCGAAAGAGCACCTCCGAAAACTATAGGAATATACTATCTTTATTGGCCTGCCTGGCCAAATTAAGACGCGATATTAGAAAAACTAAATATTGAGTTTATAAAGGCACTCGTCAGTGAACTTTAAACATTCTTTTCTCGCAAATGATTTATCCGATTTTAATGATAGACATGTCGTTGAATTTCCCTTAAAATTCTCTATAATATGACTTTCATGCAGATTGGATTAAGATAGAAATTCGAAAGAAATATTGGAAAAAGCCAAAACTTAACCAAAAAATTTGCTCTATCTCAGAAACGGCTAACACCAGACTCTCCAGACTAATTTCAATTGAAAGAGCACCCCGGATAACTATAGGAATATGCTATCTTTATTGACCAGTCTGGCCAAATTTAGACACTAGAACAGGAAAATTAAATAATGAGTTCCTGGAATTTTTGTATTTTCAATGACCATAAAACCCTCATTTTTTCGCACACCTTTTATCCAATATTAATGATCGACATATCATTGGATTTCTCCTTAAATTCTCTGAAATATGATTTAGTAAAAAATTTAATTTGTGAAAAAGTTTTATGATAAATCAAAAAATGCCAAAATTAACCCAGGGGTACCGCTCCAAAAACAATTTTTTTTCGTCTGGAAATTTTTTTTTTAAGAAACTACATAAATGTTTATATCAAACTGTTCAGAATTGACTTTCAAATAACCACTTACCATCCATAATTATGCATTTAATTTACTGTCTGAATAACCCTAAATAACATGCCTAACACTTAAACTGCTAAAACCACATTCCCCATACTCATTTCGATCGAAAGAGCACCCCTAAAACTATAGGAATATACTATCTTTATTGGTCTGTCTGGCCAAATTAAGACGCAATAATACAAAAATTAAATATTGAGTTTAAAGAGGCACTCTTCAGTGAACTTTAAAACCCTCATTTCTCCCAAACTATTTAAACGATTTAAATGATGGACATATCGTTGGATTTCCCTTAAAATTATCTATTGTTGTTATGATATCTACAATATATGTCTAGTGCTGCCATCTACGTCTGTCGTTAGCAGTTAAGAATTTTTTAAAAATAAAATCAGTCGTTGCTCTGTCTTTGTACGATACGTTGTTTTATTTTAGGTTATGGGCCGTTCGCTCTACAAAACAAAAGTTTCGCGATTTTGTTGCTTTTAAGAAGTATTTTGCAGTTACGTTTAGCAAGTGTTAAAAGCAGATTACAAAAATTGCGCGATTGAACTGTGACGTGACGGATTGTTGTATTTATCGGACTGAACAAGTTTAGTGCATCAGATTCAAAATGTCAACGAACTATCTTGTTAACGTTCCCAAGTTAAAGGGACGTGATAATTACAACGAATGGTGTTTCGCGGCGGAGAATTTCTTAATACTCGAAGGCACGAAACATTGTGTGGAGCCAGATGTCGATAAAGAAATAAATTCTGCAGATGACGAAAGAACCAAAGCGAAGTTGATTATGACCATCGACC
>NQII01002697.1:264196-333734 GCA_002778355.1 Clitarchus hookeri | reverse complement strand
AGCAAGTGTTTTTACTTACTTTTTACAGAAATACCTAGTGTAGTAAAAGTTATTTATGTGCCAATATTTACGTGTATTTAACCATTTTCCCCCTGAATAATGATATTTTCGAAGAAAGACTTGTGACATCGTTAGTCATGTTATTGTCTGTGACTGCGCTTGTGTATTAATCAGCCAGAAAATATTAGTAAATATTTAGATTTGAAACGAGCTTGTTATAGGTAGATGCCATCGTTTTGAAACGAGCATAATTACTATCATAAAACGTAAATTCGTGTGTTTTGTATTTTTTTCCTTAATTGTTTGTAGTTCAGGCAGTTCTATAATTTTTTAATATTTACTTTACGCGGCGGGCATTGGATACCTGTTATTATTTATTTACTACCCAAAAAATCATATAAAATTAAAATAATGATATTTAATGAATGTAAGTAGGGAATAGAAGGGAAAAGCAGCGACTCTAATATCTGATTATATGTCTATCATCCGCTTAAGTAAAACAAAAAACAGAATATTTCCTTTGCTACAATGCACTTTTTGTAGAAAAACAGAAAATATTTTTTTAAATATTAAAAAATACTATTTTTATAAAAATTTAAATATTTGTTTACCATTTGTACTTTGCCTTGCCGTGTCGGGTAAAGTGGCCACTGACTGGCCACTGAAGTTCTTCGCATTTAAAAATGTTTCCCATTAGATACAGGGTCTACATCCATCTGCTGTAGACCGAATTAATTACTAGCAAGACACTTAAACCAATACAAACATGCTTCGGCCGTTTACGAGCGTTTGTTAAGTACTGTTAGCCTATTACTTCTGTCGTATGCTCCTAGTGTTACTATTCATGTTGAATAGTTTTACCTCTCATGTTGCTTACTGCGAACATTGCACTCTCTAGTGGCAAATCTTTCAACCCGTTATTTTTAAACTGTAGGTTGGCCACTCTGCCCTCTTGGAAGCCATTACACGAAATCTTGTCTCGAGTATATACTGAATATCTACTACATTTTATACCATCTGTTTTAAAGCCTAAACAATAATACATTTCCGTGGGATTATAGTAAATGATTATAAACTTACTACGCAATAATTTAAAATGAACAATATTATCTTTTACCTTATATCAGACAAGAACAAATGGATGTCCTTTAAACGTTTCAAACAATCGCCACCAGACTGCAGCACTCTACAGCGGAGTAACACCTGATAGCCACATTACGTGAACAGGCCACTTAACCCTGCTATCGCGTAAATAATGATTAACAAATATTGAAAAAAATGACTGATTTTAATAAATTTACATATAGAAACAAAATTAAGAAATGCATCTACACTTCGCAGGTACCTCTTTACACGAGCAGAATTAATATTTTCATCGGCCTTTTGCAACAATCACAACATATTCTACTGTGCCGCCTGGTAACAGGAACATAAGCAACCCCAGTGTTAGATTTCTATTGTTGATACGGAGTCATGCATTGCGTGTCGTATGAGCGGAAATCCAACAAAAACTTAGGAAAGGAATGTACTTTCATTATGTACAATTTTTGACGAAATAAATTGTGAGATAATAGGGGCTCTAGTCATTAGGTTACCTGACAATATTAATTTTCTCCCCACAAAAAAGGATACGCAAAAGTTGGAAAGTAATGAACACAATAAATATATATTGTAGGTTTCACAAACTGTTTCTAGGGAACTAATCGACAGAAATATTTATGTTACACAACAAGTAAATTATATATATAACTTATCAAATATGACGTATGAAATTAATTATATTTATCCTCTTGTTTTTAATAAATATGAAGTATATAGTTTTCATTTGTTAAATAAATATACCTGTATATTTTCACATAACACACTGTTGCTAACTTCGTTCTAACACACATTATATTTGGAGATAACAGAAAAATGCGAAAAAATTTTGAGCCAACATTTTTTGAGCTAACATATATTCGATAACACTCTATTTAGTTTATTCTTTTATGATTTGATAAACAAGGTTTTTACTCGGCTAAATTATTTATATACCAAGCACGAACGTTCTGCCTTACAGAATCAGAATACTCATTGCCGCAGTGAAATGGGGTAGTAGCTTCGCACATGCATGGCAGCCAATAAGAAAAGAAAGCTATTGGACATGCATACAGAACTTTGAATACTTGCAAACATTCAACTTTTCCCGCTATAAATTATCATCTATAATTAGAGTGATAAAAATTATGAAAATAATTTTCGCAACTAGTTCCCAAATTTTTGTATTTCAATGCGAACAATTTATTCTTTAAATAACCATTTTTACTATAAATGAGGCGTTATATAATATTTACTCTATTGGGAACAATTTAATGGTATACTTCACTTTCATCTGTCGAAAGACAAATCTTCAACGTGTTGTCTGCTCAGATTGTTAAATTTGGATCAAGGTTACGATCTCATATCCCGAATGCGCTCCACCAGATTGCGTGTCTTGAAGATTTATATGACTAACACCAAGATCGACCCCTGGCAATTGTGATCCGAAAATGACGTAGCGAATTTCCCATGGCGATCGCAACTTAAATATAAACTATATGCGTTTATTCCATTAATAAACGCTTATAAACACGAATTATTTTTTTAGCCCGATTATGAAACATCCCGATCAAATTCATGCCACTAATTGTAACGTAATATCATCCGGAAATCTTTAATTAAGCAGAGAACTGCCATTCAGGAAACGTTCTGTTTGCAGTCAGACTAATTACTACCCGCTTACTCCTTACTCGTTGATATTTGCGTGTTTGCCAATATTGGTTAATGCATAAACATCAAATAGAGTACTGTTTATTCGCGGGTATTTACTGCTAGTAATTAGGGTATACCCTTTAATTAGTCAGTGCACGCGACACACGCCTGAGGTAAAAACACATGTACTTTATTTCTCAATTGTCATCAGAAAATACAAATCAAATATGTGATTGACTTATTTTTAATAACTAAGGTAAAGTATTATTTTTTTTGTTATCTATGACATATTAGACAGTCCAGTAACCAAATATAAATTCTGTACTAAAACTCACTCAGTGTAAAATGTTTTTTATGAGTTTTTCAGTTATGGTTACAAACAAAATGGTGTCTAAATATATTGTTATGTATTGTTAATACACATATATTTAAATAAAGAGGTTCACTCACCAACCCATACTTTGAAAATAAAATTTATATTTTAGGTATAAAAACACATAAAATTGTTTATTGAAATTTTGTGAAATTTGATAATTTGTTAATGTAACTTTAACATTACACACGATTAGCTTTTTTCTTACACCTGGAATTTGAAAAAGTGATATTGCGTGATTCCGACGTTCGCTAAATTAATTAAATGTAGGAATATGTATTCACGTTTTGTTAGCATAGGAGCGAAAAGGAATTAAGCTTAGTACAACTTTGACACCTAGTGACAAGCAGTAACGTTGAATGAATCAGCTTGGCCTGTATATGGAACTATTCCGAAAATTCCCCTTAAGTGATTTCGGGAAACCATGTAAAAGATTTATCAACGTGGCCGGGCCGGGAATAGAAAAATTATCTCCCCAAACCCATGTTCAGTGTGTGACCTCATTTCTATCTATGATGTGATCACAAAAACAACGGTGAAGTAACATATATTAAATGATGAATCTCCTGAGGAACAAGTGGCGCAAATATGAATATTTCTTTAATGAACCCAAGTCCAGAAATTGAGGCATTTTTTAAAAGTACAATTGGAATACGTGTTTCGCAACGCCTGATATCGGGCAAACATCAGGAAAGCGTAGCCGTGCGGGTTGTATAACTTACAATCAGATACATTTCCTATTACACTTGAGTCGCACAGTACTGAAGGATAGTCTCCAAACAGCCACTANGAGTCGCACAGTACTGAAGGATAGTCTCCAAACAGCCACTAATAGCGAGTTCTTCAGCCTCACTTGCAAATAAAATTGCGTCACTGGCTAGCTAAATGTTGGAACGCGGTTCACCCATCAGCGCCCTGGTAACTTGTCTGCCAACCGGCAGCCCAGCCAATAGGAAACATTTCCCAGCATGCTGTAACCATCAGAGACACTTGATCACCCAATCAGCGAATGGGTGTGCTGACATAAAAGGAACCGTCACGCCGTTTCGTATTTGTATACTTAGATATTCTGTCGTTGCGTACTGTTGCTGAATGCCTAGATTTCCGGTTATTGGTTAGTGAAAGAACCTTTTTCTCAATTTTAGTTCCATCGAATACTATACCAGTTTTTATGCTTGAGACTACGATAACTACTTCTCAACAAATGAACTTCGGTAAAGCGACGCAAGACTGATCATCGGACTTTCTTATAATAGTATACCAATTACAAATACGATGTCATTCACGTTTTTAGGCTATCTTTCCTTAGGAAAGGTAGACTANTCACGTTTTTAGGCTATCTTTCCTTAGGAATGGTAGACTAATGGTATCATATCCCCGTCTGTGCACATCACCCCTAAAAACTTTTGAATCCATGAATAGATTTTCATTACACTCAATACACATATAGTACTTGTTGAGGATATAAACCTTTTATAGTTTTCGATTTCACCAGATGCTTTTATCTAAATGACGGCCATTTTAAAATTTAGGGTTCAATGTCATACATCGGGAACCATTGAACCGAATAATACCAAACCTTATAAGTTAAGAGTAAATCATGTATGCATTGAATTTAGAGACAGATATCGTTGTGTAGTAGCCATTTTGTAAGATAGCACAACATAAAAATATATAACGTTTAGGTCATATCTCGAAAACTACTCAACTGATTCTCGCCAAATTCGGCTCGCAGGTACATATATGTTGTGTCATGTAAACATTTGTAATTTAAATGGGGAAAAACGCTTATTTTCAAAATGGTGTCCAAAAAATTATGTTATGTTTATTTGCTATATCGGCCGCACCGTTTGGCAAATTTCGACAAAAATTTGTATGCTGAAAGTAACTACTGCGAACATCATATATGCCAACAATCAGCCTCTTTAGTTTGCCATTTTTTAATGTAGCGTCACATGAAGAAAAAAAGTTTTGTTTTATCTCAGGGAAACAAAAAAATTCTGATTTTACCAGATCTGATTAAAAAATAGCACTGCTTTAGCTCATATAATTTCGTATGCTTAATGAAGATCATGCAGGTTTTCGAATATGGCAGTGATATAAACACTTTTAGCTTATTATGCTACATATAAGAAACCATGTAACCAATTTCAAATTAACTTTGTATGCCAGCAGTATATATTGCAAGCAACAAATGTTTCTATACAGAAACTCATCAATGTGCCATATTTCGAAAAAAGAATCACCTGAAAAAATTACGTATTAATGTCATATATTGGGAAAACAATAAACCGAAGGGTACCAAAACTTGCAATCCAGTATTACTACACTAGACAAAAATAAATTATATATTTTAAGCGGGACAGATAGGGAACCGGGGGAACGATGGGGATGCTAAGAAAAAATTACTCCAGAACATTATGGTTATGGTTATTATAGCCACAAATAATTTTACAAGTGCATTCTATATTTGACCACCAATGTAAACTAAAATGAAAAGTACAAGTTACGAACACAAAAAAAAATATTTTTGTGTACTAAGGATGATGCCCCGTCTTTCCCCATACATGGGGCAAGATTGGGCATGACTTAGGGCAAGATGGGGTACAACTATTTACAAATGTCACATACAAAGGCAACGTCCACATCTTCATCGTCCTCCCTGGCACATGCACAGTGATCCCACCCTTGACACTCTAGACACTTAACCCACTCTTCTGTAGATTCAGAGAATAAATGACCACAAAAAATACATTCAGCATCGTCACTTTCTTTCACTACAGAACCTTTCTTCGTTTTCTGTTGAAGGATGTGCCTCTTTTTCTTAAGTTTCAAAATTCTATGCTCAAGATTCAGCTTCTTCTGACAAGAAACCGCACACCTTTCCAATTTCTGTTTGGTGATGCAGTTAATACAGCAGTCTTCCCACGGCGGTGACCACTTGGATTGACTTTCTCCTTACCGACATGAGGAAATAGCACAGTGTCTTAAAGTAATGCTTGTTTAAATGAACTAGTGTTATTTTGTGCATTAGAGAACGAGCCGCTAGGAACAGCGCCATTATGATTTAATAGAGGTTTTGAAGGTTCTGGAACGTCAGTTTATTCATTGACATCAGGAGTTGGTCTGTCAGTAGTTTTGGAAGGCAAATAATCACTATCCTGAAAGACCTCAGGGTCAATTGGCCATATGCCTGTGGCTTTAAATCCATTTATGGATGTTGTCATAGCGGCTGCTCGTTTAAATGCATTACCAAACAATGTGGCGATATTATACATTGTGACAACACGCCCTGGATTTGATCGCAACCAGTTGGTAACCTCAACTTCAAAATAGGTGCTGAGTGGCTTCATGAATGTTACATCCAGTTGCTGGAGGCGATGGGTGCTGTGTGGCGGGAAACGGAGAAAGATAACCCTGTTTTCTATTGCCGTATTTATGAGTTAAGATGTTTTGTCTGCGTAGAATGGCCATCAAATATAAGTAGAACAGGGTTGTCTTTGGAGGCGTCTGTAAACTGCACAAACAGTTTGAACCACCGGACAAATACCTCAGACTGCATCCAGCCTGAAGGATGTAATTCCACCCAAGTTCCATGTGCAGAACCATCAATCTATTCGTCCTTCATCCTCTGCCGAGGATATATCATCATCGGTGGTATGAAAGTTCCTGATGCACTAATAAAAAGTTCGACAGTTACTGTTTGCCCTCTCTCTGCGGATGTTAGAGCCCTAACTTGGTTCCTCCCTATCGCAGAGATGATTTTAGATTGTGACTTTGACACTGAGGACACCCTTGTTTCATCACAATTATACACTCGGCCTGGAGTAAACTGGAATTTGTCATACAGCTGCCCTAATAATTAAAAAAAATCTAGAAACCACAACTATGTTGATGCCCGTGGCTCTCGCTGCGGAAGTAGCTTCCGGATTTCGAAGAGACAAGTCTTGATGTCGCTTCATAAAACCTGTTAGCCAGTCTTAGCTAGCCTCTCTTTTATCTATATGAAACATGTGATTCTTGTCGTTTCTCACAACTAAATGAAAAGCCAGGTTTCTTATATCAGCAATGCTTAGACCAAACAACATACCTCCCATTTATTTCAGGTAACCGGCCAGCTCATTTTCCTCTTCAAGGGTAAACACAGGCTGAAGCGGTCTCAAACTTACCTTGAGCTGCTAATGAGGATTTTGTCTAAACAGAGCCAACTTCCTCTCAAGTGGTGTTTGTGGAACGTTGAAAGAAGCAGCTTGCCTTAGGATCACCCATAGTTTTTTTTTCCACAATTTCTTCAATAGCTTTTCGCATCGACTCTTCGGACCATCTCTGTCGTTCTGTCTTTCTTTTATGCGTCCATGCTATTTTGTCTGAAAATAACAATTAACTAAATTAGGGGCTTATATTAAAATGCCTAAAACGTTCATTTAAGGATTTGCCCCTCTCGGCCGAAGGTAATTTTTACGATAAAAGTAAGCGCTACAGTAATAATTGTGGTGGGCCACAGTGGTGTAGCGGTTAGAGCACTCGCTTCCCACCAAGTCGTTCCAGGCTCGATTATCGGTGTGATCGCTCTAAGATTTTTACATAAATTAGCTTATAAAATAATTCAATCTTGACTACCACAATAAAGCTTGTAGAGACATCATAAACAAAGTTTCAATGCATTAATATTCTTGGTGAAATTATGGAACTCTACTTACGTTGACCTCCCTTTCACCAAACCCTTACAAGTTTACTTTGTAAGCCCTACTTTGCTACGAAAAAACAGTAGGCATGATTTTTAGATCTGACTAAAATATCTGCAATTTAGCAAAAGCAAGTGGTATATGGAATCTAACTGAATGATAATATCTTAACACTTTTATTAATCTCTTCCGTGATTTATAAAATAAATAGCTTACAAAATCCTGTAATCACTAATATACAACAACTAACATATGTGACATNACTTCCGTGATTTATAAAATAAATAGCTTACAAAATCCTGTAATCACTAATATACAACAACTAACATATGTGACATGTGGCTTAACTGTTTGCCTTTCCAAAATGAACAAAAATAAGATCACAACAGCTGGAAACAGCAAACTGGCCACCGCATGCTACGTAATGCTACAAGTGCACAGTTCCATAATGTGGGCTAAGCCTGCGTGATCTGCTCGTCAAGATTCTATATCTTCCCGAGAGGTGGTAGCACCATGCAGACAAAAAAAAACAGTTACCCTGTATTGCCCCGCGACCCCCTTTTGGCACATGTTCACTACTTATTTTCAAAATAGCGAAGATACAAACATTTAAGTTTAGTATTCTATACGGGACCATGAAGCACATTTCATCTTAACTTTGTATACTGGGCGTATCTGTGCAAGCATCAGATAAGCTTATACATACATACTCTTTACTCCGCCATTTCAGAAGAGAGCGCCACATGCGAAATTAAGTTTTATGGCCTGTATACGGAATTTATTACATGACTCCCACCAAATTCATGCAGCGCTAAATACATTTGTACTCAATTAAAATTTTTATTATTTCAGGGGTAGTCACTTTTTTTTCTAAGTAACACAGATTTTAAGATATGTGTATTTATATTAAATGTTCTGGCAATGGTAGATATTTACACGTAAAGTCTGCATTCAGAACGATATATGAGAGGCATGTAATAAATTAAATTTTTTCTTGTCCAAAATAAAACTTTTTACGTAGGCAGGAAAGGTTTTGTTCAGCTAGCCCTACAAGGCTTTGAGTGGTACCCTGCCAAATGTCCCTCCCTGGAAGTTGGCTCGTGTATGTTGTGTCACTAAATCGATTAAGCACTACGGACAACGCCAGCCTGCGCATCTGGCTCTGAATCGCCTCTACGCGCATGGCACTGAACTGGGCGTAGTCCATACGCCATGCCATCCTTAACTGTGCCCTCTGACGTGACATTTTAATTTCAGNATGGCACTGAACTGGGCGTAGTCCATACGCCATGCCATCCTTAACTGTGCCCTCTGACGTGACATTTTAATTTCAGGAAAAAACGAATGACAAAGTTCGCCATAGTTGGTTCGCTGTAAAACGCTCTTAAAATTTAAATCAAATTGATATTTCTTGTTAAAAACCGCAAAGATTTAATGTAAATACTGACTGGATTAAATTGGAATGCAGTTCTTAGATAATTATGGAAGTTATTTCAATAATTAAGCGTAATATAAAAGAGCATGCCCAGAATTTATTGGTAAGTTGTTAAAGGTAGTCCATAGTCTCAGTAAATAACTGGTCTGGGAAAACGATTTTTTCCCAGGAAAGATGAAAAACTATTATATACAACCTGCCTATAATATATAGTNAAACGATTTTTTCCCAGGAAAGATGAAAAACTATTATATACAACCTGCCTATAATATATAGTCAAAGAGAAACATTGGTGAATAGGGCTAAGAACAGCATTTATGCCCCTCATGAAACATTTAAGTTTACATGCCCTACAGTAGCACAACTTGGGTATATAATTGGGTTGGAATCTGTTTAATTAGTCCTTCAGATATATGCCGAAAAATTTATTTTCTTCAGGGGAAAATCTTGACAATACGCTATGTATTACAAAATTCCGTGATTATCATATATACTGCCAGTATACAAAGTTAATTCATAATCGGTTGCGTAGTTTCGTACATGTACCGTACTTATTCACTTAATTAGCTAGGAATTTGTTGATTGTTTCCAGAGATACGACAAAAAATTAATTTTTTTATGTAGGGCTATCTTAAAAAATGGCGAAGAAATGAGGCTCTTTATATACAAATTTGATGGATATAAAACTTATATACTAAAGCTAGGTTGAAATTGGTTTTTTAGTTTCAGAAAAATAGCATATATAAATTAAATGAAAAAAACACAGTAATTTAGAAAATAAATGACCCACTCGACATTTATTTGTTTACATATCCTGCTGTGGTGCTACCTATTTGCCAAATTTGGTAGGAATCAGATTTTTTAGATATATATCGTTATAATATAATTAATTTCATGCCATGCTCACTTACATAATTGCGGAAAGAAAGACTTTGTGTAGCTAAATTGGATACATGTAATATTTTCTGTCAGAATAAAGAGTTAAATTTGAATTGATATCTAAGTTTTCGACAGTAAAACATAGTAAGCTAAAAGGGCAGTATGGCCCACATTTTTAAAAAGTGTCTGACCCACTTATAATCTGCCAGTTTAGATAATTTTTCACAGTACTACTTGTCCCACTAATTTTAGTACGAATTGGTGCATTCTTGCCCGAAATATGACTTAAAATGTTTTATTTATTTATGATGCGCTATCTTACAAATGGCGTGCATAATCTGCACTATGTAGTCACTTTTATATGATGTATCAGATACTGCAAGAATTTTAATTTTAATTCAAATTGGTTACATTATTTTGTAAAGGTAGCATAAGAAGTTAAATATTTGAATGACCGCCTATTTAAAAATAAGAGTCTCGTTCACTGAAAACATATAGCTTTGTTTGGCTTACTAAAGCCCTACTTGTTTGCTAAATTTAGTAATAATAGGTTGATTAATACTTGATATATGACACAATATCATCATTTCCTCATGATACACTATCTTACAAAATGGCTGACCAAAGTGGTTATTTGTTCGCATATATGAAGCTTGTAATAAATTCTTGCAGCATACAATATTTGGTAGAAATTATCTGAATAGTAAGGTGTGTACCAAAAAAACCTAAATATTTCTATGGTCGTCATTTTGAAACCACGTTCCTCATAAAACGAAACTTTAAACTTTATATGTTACATGGCCTGCCATAGTATTACTTACGTGGCAAGTTTGGCGAGAATCAGTTGAGTTGTTTTCGAGATATTATATAAAAGGTTTATTTTGTCATACAGATCCATAAAAAAAAATTTACCTGCCAGCAATAATATCCCTCTCTAAATTCAATACTTACATAATGCACCATCAACATAAACATTGGGTTTAATTGGTTGATTAGTTCCCGAGGTAGAACATACACAATCTCACATACAGACACACACATCCACACAGGGAAGTGATCTCAAGAGCCTTTCTTACCTTCGAAATATAAGAGAAAAGGTTTAAAGCCATTTTAGCCTACTTTCCGAAGGAAATAAATGCTAAAAAGGCTTCCTCACAACCATTTATTAGACTACTATCTGAAAGAAAGACTTACGAGATAATTTCCTGTCTCTGTGTGTGTGTGTGTGTGTAAGTTTTTGTGTAGGTGTTTGTGTCTGTGCGTGTTCCACCCCCTCAACTTTTATCAACTTTTGTACGCGTCAACCGAATTTCATCGAAGCACATAAAACGTGTTTAGTAAATACATCTACTTATATCGTTCTATACCACGCCGGGGGCTTACTTTCAAAATGGCGGCAATTTGAAAATTTACGTTATGTCATATCACGGGAATCATCCAATCGATTTAAACCAAATTTTTATGTTGACACTTTAATTTTGTAAGCATTGAATTCAGAGATTGATGTTGTATTCAACCATTTTGGAAGATATCAGAAAATAAAAGTGTTTCTAGAAAACTACTTAACCATTCTAGCTAAATGTGCTATTAAGTAATAAATTGTAGGCCATGAAAATGCATGCAATTTAAATGCTTTGGGAACTTGTTTTCGAGATGGCAATAATGAAATTAATTTAAGATCATTTGGTTTATCTACCATATCGGTTGACAAATTTCTACCAAATTTTGTACACTGTTAGTATATATTACAAGCATAAAATACGAAAACACATTGTGACTTTTGTTTACCATTTTATAAGGTAGTGCCACATGAAGTAATTACATTTCTATGTCATCTAAGAAAGCAATCAACCGATATCTGCTAAACTCGGCAAACATGTTTTACTAAGGCAGGTAATGTATATTAGCATGTTTTAAGTAAGTCAGGCACTTATTAACAAAAACTACAACATAGCCATTGTAGCTTTGTTTGCTATATCGTTGAACACATACAATTAATACCAAGATAAATTTGCATGCTGGAAGTACATATTTCAACATTGAAATTTGTACATACATAGTCTCATTTGTCCTCCATCTTGCAAGCTATCACCACATGACAAATCCAACGGATTACCACCAAATTTGGCAAACAAGTAGCATTACAGACGGCCACATAGTTCTATAGGTTTTCAGAGGATCAGACACTTATTTAAAAATTTGCATTCATACAATCACTTTAGCTAAGTTTGTTATATATACGGAAATACGAAACAAATTTAAACTCACGCCGTAAATTTATATGCTGGATATGTGCGTCAGAGACAAATGGCACTACGTCCTACTTACAAATCTGCTGTTTTGACNCAAACATGTTTTACTAAGGCAGGTAATGTATATTAGCATGTTTTAAGTAAGTCAGGCACTTATTAACAAAAACTACAACATAGCCATTGTAGCTTTGTTTGCTATATCGTTGAACACATACAATTAATACCAAGATAAATTTGCATGCTGGAAGTACATATTTCAACATTGAAATTTGTACATACATAGTCTCATTTGTCCTCCATCTTGCAAGCTATCACCACATGACAAATCCAACGGATTACCACCAAATTTGGCAAACAAGTAGCATTACAGACGGCCACATAGTTCTATAGGTTTTCAGAGGATCAGACACTTATTTTAAAATTTGCATTCATACAATCACTTTAGCTAAGTTTGTTATATATACGGAAATACGAAACAAATTTAAACTCACGCCGTAAATTTATATGCTGGATATGTGCGTCAGAGACAAATGGCACTACGTCCTACTTACAAATCTGCTGTTTTGACATAGTTTATTGTAATTTTTTACGCTCTTTTACAAGGGCAAAACTCTATATCCTACACGGAATAATTAATTATTTAGCCTGTATGAAAGAGTACTATGTGCCGTCATGGTATCGTTGCAAAGCGCACTTTGTAAAGTTCCATATTTGTGACGTAATGCTTTTACCTACGATCAACATATGTTTTTTAAACATAAAAATTATCAATAAAGAGTTTTATATTTCCTACATTTTATAAAAATAGTCCCACACCCAAAAATATCAAATACTTATTTTATTTCTTGTGATATAATCAGCTCATTTCTACCAAATTCGGCGAAAATGTTGAACCATGGTAGAACATGTTAATTTATGTTTGTTTCNACATAAAAATTATCAATAAAGAGTTTTATATTTCCTACATTTTATAAAAATAGTCCCACACCCAAAAATATCAAATATTTATTTCATTTCTTGTGATATAATCAGCTCATTTCTACCAAATTCGGCGAAAATGTTGAACCATTGTAGAACATGTTAATTTATGTTTGTTTAAAGTCAGCCAGACACTTTTTCAAAAAAGCG
Source organism: Clitarchus hookeri (assembly GCA_002778355.1). NCBI lineage: Eukaryota > Metazoa > Arthropoda > Insecta > Phasmatodea > Phasmatidae > Clitarchus > Clitarchus hookeri. The sequence continues at coordinate 320,252 of NQII01002697.1, read as the reverse complement.
AGTATTAAATTTTTTATCTTACTGTGCTCTATCTACGATACTGCGTAACCTATTTAAACTTAACTTTCTATATTGGAAGTACACATCTCAAGCAACGAGTGTGCTTATAATTAACCTTTTTGTACTCCATTTATAAAGATAGTCAAATGAAAAAATTTGAGGTATACCATTATATCTCGAGGATTGAGCAACCAAATTTTACACGCAAGTAGTGCTACAGTAGGTTATGTAAGCAAACATGTTATAGGTATNCAACGAGTGTGCTTATAATTAACCTTTTTGCACTCAATTTATAAAGATAGTCAAATGAAAAAATTTGAGGTATACCACCATATCTCGAGGATTGAGCAACCAAATTTTACACGCAAGTAGTGCTACAGTAGGTTATGTAAGCAAACATGTTATAGGTATGGTATGGCTGACACTTTTTAATGGCTTTAATGCAAAAAATTAAGGTTCGTTAAATAATTAAACAAAAAGCAGCAATATTATTTTTACTAACAGCAATCATCAAAAGCATCTTTTTTTGATGTGCGTACAGATATACTCTTTGGCCGGCCTTTTATCAAATAGTGCCAAGTGAGAAAGTGAGAAAATAAAACATTCGGATTAATTCAACTACTTTAAACTCAATTTTTCACTCCAGTAATTCTACAGAAGGCCGTGTAAACTGACTTGATTCAAGTGGGGCCAAACGTCAATTTTTAAAATATCAGCCATATAAATATTTTGCTAAGTTTGTCATATCTATTTAATATTTTAACGAAATTGAACTAAACCTTATGTGTGGACAGTATTTATTAGAAGCATCGTATACAAAACATCTTCTTTAAGGAAATATTGTTAAAAAAAAGCCCCAGATTAGAAAATAAAATTTTTACTTCATTTCTCAGGGACAAACAAACCGATTTCCACCAAATTCTTCACACAAGTAGCACTAGAGTAGTCCATGTATATTTGCGCATTTTAAGTAGCTCCGTAAGGCGACGAAGAAAGCTTTGTTTTCAGGTAGTACTGCACTACAAAATGACAGGAAGAAGACACTGAAAATTAACCAACTTAATGCTCGATATATATTGCTAGCACACCAAATATGATTTAAATTGTTGTGATAATTTCAAAGTTGTGTTGAAACTACCTAAAATGTCTGTTAGTATGTCAATACAAAAATAATTAATTTACCTAGTAAAAACATGAAATTATAGTGGTTGTCTACTGGGCATTAAATTATTTTCTAACTTTGGCGGGAATTATCAGAAAAATTATTCGCTTACACTCACGTACAAAAACTTAAGCACCTACAATTAATGGAGGGAACGAAATGTAACTGCACTTATTAAAAGATCATATGATATTTTCACAATGGTTACATCAGTTCACACGGACAATAGAGCTGGCAGTACATGCACACTGCTGGCATCAGGTCTCTAAGCCAGGTGTGGACACGAGCCCCGATTCGGTTCAGGTGGAAGTCACACGACCGCGGTATCCTCTCCTGAAGCAGGTCGGATAACAGCTGGGGTTAACTGGCCCTGGATATCATGCCGATCTGGGCCGGGCTGGATCGGACACCCGAGCTGAGACCACACATGATCTATCGCGGGCAGATAGGGGGGACTTGCCGGCCAGAATAGCTCTTCGCAATGACGCAGACATTCCGCGCACATGTGTGTCCATGCGTGGACGAGCGTTGTCTTGTTCAAAGTATCCACGAGGGCGCCATCTCACGAGGGATGACTCATGAGGACGCCGTATGTCGCTAACGTACTGCTGGGTCGTTAGGGTCTCCCATCGCCAGAAGCAAGGTTTATTCTACTCAGGTTAGGAAGCTCAATGTTTTTAGTTTAGCAACTAAAATTTTTCGCCAAAATGTAAGTGCTAGTGTTACATACGTACCGCATCTTCTCTTTTCTATAAGTTAAAAGCCAAATAGTTGCAACAACCATAAATAAAATATAAAATTACTTCGTAAGAAACTAAAGTCCTTTTTCATTTTTCACGTAGCTGAAAATTTTAATTAAAAGTGACCTCTTTGGAACACTGCGCTTATAGTGGTGGAGATATTCCTTATATCATACTCTACCATCAGAAAACTGGTTTTTTTCCTGTCCTCAGTAAAATAAACATTACCAGAGGTGAACTGAAGTCAAAGCCACTGCTCCTCACTCCTTGATGCCAGGAGTAACGTCAGCGTATCTTTTCACAACGTGAGCATAATATGCCACTCCCCTGGCGTCGCCATACGCATACTCACAAACAACATTCACCCATGGTATTGTAAAACCGCGATTTAACTGCGACAAACGTCGCATGATGAAGGGTCACACGGATTTGGTATTTATTCTGGTACAAATCACGTATCCTCAGACCACTNAGACAAACGTCGCATGATGAAGGGTCACACGGATTTGGTATTTATTCTGGTACAAATCACGTATCCTCAGACCACTGCTGCCTGCCGCACGGTACTTAAAATGCATTTCAGCCAAATCCTCCACGTGTAAGACCAGCACACACCGTCTGTCTCGTTCAATTTGTGCCTTCGGGAATATGCGGGCCAGAACCTGTTGTCCAAGAAGAACACTGAAGAGCCAAAAAAAACTGGTATAGGCGTGCGTATGCAAATATCGGAGGTATGGAACCAATCAGAGTAACGCGATGCGGTCGGCAGCTAGATCGGTTAATGCTGCTACAATGGCAGGTTATCAAGATTAGAGTGAGTTTGAACGTGTTGTTATAGTCGGCGCACGAGAGATGGGACATAGCATCTCCGAGGTAGCGATAATATTTGGATGTTCGTGTACGACCATTTCACGAGTGTACCGTAAATATCGGGAATCCGGTACAACATCACATCTTGAACATTGCTGCGGCCGGAAAAATAACGGGACAAACGACGACTGACGGTAATCATTAAACGTGACAGACGTGCAACACTTTCTCAAATTGGCGCAGATTGGATTTGTGAACTCCTCCTGCATACCACCAGACATTAGTCGAGTTCATGCAGGGTCGTCTTGCGGCACTTCTGCGTGCTCGGGTACAGGTGTACAAGTTTTTTTTTTTGCTCTTCAGTGTATTACCCATATACTAAAGAGGAGTGGACCGCTTATTCGTCTTCTGCGCATGTATCTGACATTAACCTACCCCAAAGGCATACAACTGTGAAAGTCACATGATCAACAGTGATGAACTTAGTTGTTTATATCTTAATTTTTAAATTACAAAGAATATTACGATATTAAAATACTTTCACTTATTTCAATTTAATAAAACTGCATTACAAATTGAGCAGATGAAGTATAAAACATCTAAAAGCACTTGTTTAGTAAACTGTATCTACACTCAAATCCAATCCACGCAGTTTTTGTTAGTCGTATAGGCAGAAGGGCAGTTCAATGTTGGGACACGGAGATTGGTTGTGCACAGCCAGCGAGATTGGTCTACCTCATCTTTAGTCTTTGTTATCACCTCCGCGTGTAGAAGTATTGCTTTAATGTCAGGGTTGTATCAACGCCGCTGAAAACTATGTATTAATTTTAATATCATATAGTGGGTCCTTGTCACTTGCAACAATAGAACCCTTTTTGATATTGGTACATACTGGTTAATAATATGGCATCAAATTCCATGAAACATAAAAGCAAAAATTTTTCTAGTGACTAAAGGTTGGGGAAGGGGGACTCCTATTATTTAATGATCTCGAGAGGTATTATGACAGGCCTGTCGCTAGGGTGAAGATGTCTGCAGCACCAAACATTATTCGGATATATGCAGTTTTAATCCACGTCGTTTCTGAAATTTTGCAAGAAAAAACAATTTATGATTTCGTTATTCAACCGCGTATATCGCCCTTAGGAATTGCGCTATGCTTTAAGTTGAATTGCACATGTCTATCTAATTTTCTACAATGAATCACCTCCCAGGATATTTTAAGTAATTTTTCCGAACAACACATTTATCCACCATTTTGGAAATAACTATCCAGCATAGCCGAAAAATATACAGATTGGGTGTCTTTAATAAGTACTTGGAAGTATATAGATTTAAATGGAATTTGGTATACGGGTTTGAATGTTTTTGTGGGGACAAACGCATACTGGCAAACGTATGCATTCTCACGCACGACAGTTAGGTGGAAAACATCGCTGATGATGTAAAAGTTCATTGTAATGATTTCTTAGAAAATGTTTTCGGAGGCGTCTTTGTTAGCGAGTAAGAATGAAACTCAGAATTTTAAACGCCGATTTTGCACGTCCTAATGCTACACATCTCAGACGTCCTCTGTTTACACGCAGATATAAAGTATATCCGCAGTTTTTTCACACTTTTTAAAACAAACATTTGAAAAACCGCTCCATGTGTGACGTGTTTGGTGGTTTTCTAATTCTGCTACACCTATATCAAAAGCACTTTATACTCGTATTAACATAACACGTACCTTATTTAGGTTTAATTGAAATTATGTATACAAGATGTTCAGAAACTGCCGGTCGAAATTCAAACAACAGCATATGTGGGCAAACAGAAAAAAAAAACTCTCGTCGCAGAAAGTTCGGAAAGGCCATTTGGTATGTTTAAATTTAAGTTGAATGTCGGCAAACGACGCCAGGTGTACGCGGCCGTCCNATAACACGTTCGTTATTTAGGTTTAATTGAAATTATGTATACAAGATGTTCAGAAACTGCCGGTCGAAATTCAAACGACAGCATATGTGGGCAAACAGAAAAAAAAAACTCTCGTCACAGAATNAAAAAAAAAACTCTCGTCGCAGAAAGTTCGGAAAGGCCATTTGGTATGTTTAAATTTAAGTTGAATGTCGGCAAACGACGCCAGGTGTACGCGGCCGTCCGTAACTGCGTGCACAACAGGTTGCATGACAGGTAGGCGCACGGTGGTGGCGCGACACAAGGCCAGCTCCTGTATGCAGGCCACCCGGGCATCGCAAACTAACCTGCCGCTGCGGTGACACCTGTGTGTGGGTCAGTTGAAGCCCATTCGACCGACAGGCGTCCGCGGTCGTGTTTATCGGCGTGCACAACAAGTTGCATGACAGGTAGGCGCACGGTGGTGGCGCGACACAAGGCCAGCTCCTGTATGCAGGCCACCGGGACATCTCACCCTCATCTGCCACTGCGGTGACGCCTGTGTGTGGGTCAGTTGAAGCCCATTCGACCGACAGGCGTCCGCGGTCGTGTTTATCGGCGTGCACAACAAGTTGCATGACAGGTAGGCGCACGGTGGTGGCGCGACACAAGGCCAGCTCCTGTATGCAGGCCACCGGGACATCTCAACCTCATCTGCCACTGCGGTGACGCCTGTGTGTGGGTCAGTTGAAGCCCATTCGACCGACAGGCGTCCGCGGTAGTGTTTATCGGCGTGCACAACAAGTTGCATGACAGGTAGGCGCACGGTGGTGGCGCGACACAAGGCCAGCTCCTGTATGCAGGCCACCGGGACATCCAACCTCATCTGCCACTGCGGTGACGCCTGTGTGTGGGTCAGTTGAAGCCCATTCGACCGACAGACAGCGCCGAGTGCCACGTGCAGCACTGCCGTGTACCAGTTCGTCCTCGTGCGAACCGGCCGGGGATTGAACCAGGTTCAACTTTGTGGGAGGCGAGCAGCCTAACCACTCAGCAACTTTGACCCCGCTGGAGAGACGAGGATGAGGGCGCATGAATTTTCGGCACCACTACCAAAATAGCTAGCTGCTCCTGTTTGTATAACGGATGTGGAATTCCGTGGTTTTAAACAAACATGTACGCACACCTGCGTAGAATTACTTGCTCATTCGTTAGAATGCTTATTTTCTCCAACTTGCGTTCAGATGGCCCCAATTTCAAGTGATTCCTTAAGTTTCTACGTGGGATTCTCAACTTTCTTTCCAAATAACTTTGGGATTTCCCATATGATAGTAACCGCAGGGCTTCTTGCATCCTGGATTCTTTCCACTTTGCTCTCAAACCTTTGAGTTTATTGCCCATTTTTTCTCAACAATCTGGAACGATAAGTAACGATAAGNTTTTTCTCAACAATCTGGAACAATAAGTAACGATAAGCAATTAATTTTCTATGAATGTTCCAAAGTAATAGTGTAAGCAGTAACAAACATATTTCTATCAAACAATTTTTTCAGATGAAAATCACATTATGCGGGCAGTGAAAAATCTAATATTTCCATGAAATGCTTATTTTAATAAAATTAAACTTCAACAAATATGTGATTGCCAGTCCAAAGATATCTTTATGATTAAAATTCAGGCATACGGAGAGTAATGTGCTTTAAATCCATGGCATATACTAAGGCCCATGTATATTTTCGATGAGCTTTATTTTTTGTTTGCACGACGTTTATATTTTACTCACAACAGATAAGAGGAATAATGTGAAACCGACTCTCTGTGCATGGTTGTGTTGCTTATTAACTACTCTAATGTATTATATCGTAGATACATTTACTACAAATCAATAACATGAAATTGAGAGCTTCTTTTGAGAAGAAAAGTCATAAAATGACTATAACATTCACCTCTCGATTCTTTGGCCCACGCTCTACTGAACACAAAGAAGACTACGAGTTTGATGCTGTGGCCGCTGGATACCACCTCTAGAACCTTCGAAGTGGGCTCTGTTATCGAACAAGATATTTAGCGGGATATATTTTAAACAATAAATGAGCCCTATTATCTGGCGGGCCTTATAATCGCCTACTACCTTGATATTAGAAAATTTGTGCAGTTTACAAAGGAGAATATTCTGAACTACTTTAATTTTCGTGAACAGCTAACGTCACACATGCACTACAAATTACGAGAAAATAAAAATATATATTACTATCCACACTTATTCAGGTAAGAAAACGCGCGGACATATGTCACATTCTACGAATCACTACAGTTGTGTAGAAATTGAAAACAGTGCAGATATTAAAACACGCTTACCATTTTGGACGTGATTTTTCATAAATCATTTTTCAAGATTTGATTTTGCAAGTTCAATATGCTATTCTCTTCGTAAGTACCATGACGTGCCCAAAAGCTACATTTTTGCGTCTCATCTCTTGAGGAAATTAGATTAAATTAGGAGCTTAATTCAAAACTCTTTTCTCGTAACGAACTAGTAAAAAGATTTGCAGCTGTCCACGTGGAAGAAGAGGATAGGAAGTAATTGCATTCGGGGAGCCGTAGCTTCAGTTAATCGAATGAACGTGCATTTACTACGAATAAAAAGGGATATAAAAGTTGGCATCAACATGCTGTAAAGTAAGGTTTTTTTTGCAAGCAAGCTCTTCGGAGAGCGTGTACAGTCATCGATTATTCAAAATAAGCCAAGAGGGTTTGCGCATACGTTTGTTGGTGAAACCCTTAAATAATTGATTGTGTTTTTATGTTATCGCATTTTTTAACATCACCGTTTATTTCTGAAATGACGATTGATGAACTGCTTTACATACTATGCTAAACTGGGCATACTCGTATGTAAATAGTTGATCAGAGGTTCCAAAAATTGCCTTAAGAGATATCATATGCAGTTATTTTATTATTCTCTGCACAATGCCATCTTTGTGCTAGAACTTCCGTGGACTAAATTAGATGTAGACAGATTTCTTGGCGCCAAGGTGGTGTAGTGACTAAACTACTAGACTCTCACCTAGGAGAACCGGGTTCGATTCCCGGCGGGGTCACTCGCGGATTTTTGCATGTGGTATTCCGTGCCAGACGATATCGCTGGTTGGCGGGTTTTCTTGGAGATCTTCCTTTTCACCCGCCCTTTCATTCTGGCGCTGCTCCATACTTGCCTCGTTTCTCTCTCATCAGTTCTGAAGACCTCGATGTTAGAGGCACTGCCTACCGGGCTGCAAATGAAAATTTTTAATAGGGATACAATCCCATGTGATTGAAATTTCACCCCAGTTCGTTAATTTTAAAGATAGGTGTTTCAAACAAAATTAATTCTTCACAAATGTTTTAGCAGAAGATCCCTACGAGCGTATATCTTGAATATAGACAGGTAGTATGTACTTTTTTATAAAACATAAAATTCAAAATTTCTTTGAAACCAGTATATACATGTTATGGAAACATCTCCGTTGTCGGGAACTTCTAAAAAATTCGTGAAGAATACATTTTTTTAAAAACGCCTTGTCCAAAATTAACGCACTGAGGCGAAATTTCCGTTATGTGCGGTTTGCTATTTAAATTTCGTAGCTGCCAACCGGTAAGCAGTGCCTTTAGGAGCCGCCTAAATCTCTTCAATAACTCTTCACCCACTCACCGATGTTTGCCTTCTCTACGTGTCCGAGACAATGACGCCACCATTGCAAAAATAACTATCACAATAAACCCTGCCAAACTGGCACGAAGATGTTTGTTTGCATTTAGTTTTTCCCCTAGACCCATAATTTATGAAAAAATAATTTTGCCTGATTCTAACTTAGACAACCTCCTTTTAATTAGGTCAGATTAAATTTACTAACGCTTCCAAACACTTATATGCTTAAACAGTATTCTAACAAACTTTCTGAATATTTCCGTTATCCTAGCAATACTTGCAAAAATAAACGGATCAATATTGACACAAACAAATCTGTTTTTACGCGTATTGCATGCGCACTCTACGCTTACATTACTTTACTAGAGCTTCACGCAGGTCACCGAGAACTATATTAACAAAACGCGACTGTGTTGATTTTTCATTAAAATATTCATGCATTTTTTTTATACATGTTAAGAGTAGAGTATAGTTGCATGCTTCTGCATGTGTTAGTAACGTATTCAATTCGTGTAAACGTTTTTTTAAGTACGGTAATCTAAAATTTAGAAAAATCACCCTGGTAAAGAAATCGGTCATTTTCCACAGCGATCTTACAATTAATATCGGCAAATTGAACGGTTCTCCGTGCAAATAAAAAATTATGAATATTTGTTGACCAACATCCTTAAACATGCGCAGAAGTAAAAAACTTTCCCACGTCATAGAAACGTATTGTTAGGAAGACTATTTCCTATTATTTTCCTGTGCGTTCTAACACATTCGCCATTTTAGTTCCAGCTCACTGTCAGAGTTGTCAGCAGCAGTTTTTGCAGCCCTGAGCTCAGTTCATGCAATCCTTAACGATTTACTTACTTCCTTGCTGAAACTTGAGCAACTTCTGTTGCTACGATGCAAACAAACAACCAACTCTCATCAAAGTGGAGAGTGTGAGCTTTGGGTGGCTCATAATAACAGCGAGGTCTTGAGAGGAAATTAGGATGAACATGAGGTAAGTAATGAGAAGCGCCGCTATGTGGGGAAAGAAGAAGGGGGAGGCTGGAAACCCCAGAGAAATCCTACTTATTATATTGAAGGTTTATCTATAATCTCATTTCATATTAAAATCATTAACTCACTTTATCTGAACCATACAATTAATTAAGTAAACACTTCACAAAAATTAAGAGGGCAGTTGAAAGGAATTTTTGTAGTTATTTTCAAGATGGTTTTAGTAGACGTCAAAGTGTATAAATAGGAGAAAAACCGCAAATTATGTATATGCAAAAACATCCCATATTTAAACAATAAAAATTACACAAGTTTTCTCTGAAATGGTATCATAAATGTCCAAAATAACTTTATGTTTTTTTTTCCAATGCAAACTTCTTGATCTTGCAGGTGGTTAGTGTGTTTGCAAGAAGAGTAAAATTGCGACTTTTACTGTTAACTATCGTATCAAATTTGCTTCAAATTAATTGACATATAATTACATCAAGTTGAACCGTTGCAGAGTTTAAACACTGATTTTTTTAAAGATATGTATCTCCCTTAGAAAAGGGTAGCAATAACACGATCGCGGTGAACACGTTAACATATACTAATGGGCTTGCCAATTTTTTTGTGTGGCAACATCTCATCTTAAATATCAGCTTCCCTTTAATTTTGCTGCTTAAAAGTCGTTAAACAGTCTTCACTTGCGTTAAACAGACTTAACTGGATGTAGAGACGGCGGCTTTAAACGTCGCTGTATTTCCACGAATTTCCCGGTAAACTGACTCGTCGCCTCGCGCTTCTGGCGAGATACTCCCCGCACATATTGGACAGAATAGGTGAATAGCAAATATGTTCGCGCGTTTCCACGGAGAATTCCGTTAGAAACGGCGCTTCCCCTGAAAAAAGAACATCAGTTACATATTTACGTCGCTATTTCCTTTGTGCCTTACAAAAAGTAGGTGGCATGCATTGCAGCATTGAATAAAACATTCGTATTGTGCCGACGACTCGCTTAGAAATCGTTTATAAGCACTTGGATACTTGTTTTGTTGTTAGTGGTACACAGGGAGTCACGAAAAAATACACCAGAAAGAAATTCTTCTGTTGTGAAAAGGGAACTTTTATTTGAAATACTGTGTCCCGAAGCAAAAAAAAATATATACATTTAAATCTGTCACATCGTTATGTGTTGCATATTTTTCAAAAAACTTGTTTTTTNAAATACACCAGAAAGAAATTCTTCTGTTGTGAAAAGGGAACTTTTATTTGAAATACTGTGTCCCGAAGCAAAAAAAATATATACATTTAAATCTGTCACATCGTTATGTGTTGCATATTTTTCAAAAAACTTGTTTTTTAAATAAGAAATCGAAATCACGAAAAAGACTTTTATTGTACATGTGAATAACTCCAACAAAATGTGTCTACGTAGTGTAAAAAGATATTTAAAGTACAAGGCATTCCAACACTTTCAGTCGCCGTGTCTTATGTCTGTGACATTACGCAAGAAGCGGTTTTAAAACATTGCACACGTGTTCTGGAATTCAGGACAAGCTGGAATCGTGTAACACAGACGGAAGCCTAATGTTGTGCCAACAGAATTAATGTTACTACATCAGTAATGTTGTGTTATCTGTGAGCCGTTAGTAACTTATGCTGATGTTAATGAAATATACTCTTAATCTATTAAATTTAATGTGTGCAAATAAGAACTTTTGTAACAACTGCTTACTCTACTGTCAACGCCTAACTATTGCAGTACAACAAATTATGTTTTGAATTGATGTTAACATATTTCTTAAGAATTCTCTTGTAAATATTTTACTTTAGAAAAATATTCCGTTGAAAATTAAATTCAATACAATTATTTTAGTCTTAAAAATAAATATTACCAACGAAAAAAGAAAAACACGTCCGCATGCTGATTCGAACACGAGCCTTGACTTCTAGGTGTTTTCCACTCGACGGAATCTAACGTCCAACCAACTGCTCTCGTTTACACGCCTGAACGTGTTTTATATTGTGCTATTCAAAACAATATAACGACAAGCTGAATTTTTTTTTTGTTAGGTGGAAATACTTTTTGCTCTAGAAATAATTTATATTTGGTACACGTAAACAACTTTTCAAGGCTTTAGAGCCAGTCTTAACTTCACTTAGCGCTTATACTAATCTTTACAAGTTAAAAATAAAGGTTTCATTGAACGTGGTTATCGCTGTTCACTAGTGTCCGCCATTTTACAACTTCAAGTCTGTGTAAACTTGTGTTGACTGAACATTACTCTATTGTCATACTAACACAAACTGTTTCGTTATTCCTGTTATTATTAGCGTAATTCAATTTTTAGTTGCGACAAAATTATTTAGAGGCTTTATTTAATATTCAACAGTTTTTTTGCATTAAAGTAATAGGATATATTGTAAATGGTTAATAATATTATCTATGCCACAACATCATTTATTTTTCTACAACATAAACGTTTATATAAACGTATCAATGGGGTCTTTTTTTGTTGCACTTATATCCCAAGTTACAATAATGAAATTTCTGTTATTTTATGATTTCCCACACACCACCGTCCTATTGGTTCGCGCCACAATTGACACAGATACAAAACAAACAAAAAATTAATTAATGGTTGGATGTCAGCCAATGGATGCCGAATTTGATTGTCCGCCCACTGAATATACTTGAAAAACCACCGTGGTTAGTAAATAAGAGAGAAGTAACAAATCATTGAATATTACTTTCACTAAAAAAGATACGTCTCCGAGACTGTGTTTTTGGCCATCTGTCGTGGCGCAGTCGGTTGGTGCACCGCCGGTCTGTGGTGCGGAAGGTGCTGGGTTCAAACCCTAGGCAAGGAATAGGCGCCAGTTTAAGTTATTTCATAAGTTAGTTTATAAGCTGTCCCCTAATAAGCCTTCAGGCATAATACCGGAGAACGTTTATAAGCCCTTTCAAATAATTAAAAAAATAAAGTGTTATTAGCCTAACGCCTTTCACCAAACGACCACTAAGTCTTGTGTATAGACTATCTCTGAGTATTATATAAAATTTATATATAAAGTAGTTTCGGGTTACGAACTCGGGTCCCTACACTATGCCTAATCGGTGGATATTGCTTATACATTTATAACAGATTTACGTAATCAGCTAGAATTTCGCTCACGAACCTCACTGATATGCTTCAAAAACTCGCGTCATTAATATAATAGCTAACATCTTATTTCATTCCGACTCCTGAAATATTTTCCTAAAACTCTTATTTCGACTTTATTTAATATTCCTTAAACATTATCCCATCACTGGGTCAACACAGCAGATTTTCATCTTAGTTTGATAGAAAATTTATATTTATGTGGTTTCCGGTCTCGAACTGAGGCTACACGTCATGTCTAACTAAGGGATAAAGCTTAAATATGTATATTAGGTGTGTACGAGTACGTAAACAGACGATAACGTACGCACAAGCTCGTTAAAAGTGATTCGAAACTCATGTCATTAATAAAATTGCTACCCTCTAATTTAATCCGACACCCGAATTACTATCCCAAAACCCTAATTTCACCCATCACTGGGTAAAAAAAAGTCAATATTTTTCTAAGACCGATAGAAAAATATATTTTTATTGTTTCGGCTTGAATTGGAGGCCCTATGACATACCTAAACTATGGGTATTGCTGAAATATTTATATCGGTTGCGTACGTGTACATAATAATCCGAATATCACATACAAAGTTAGTTAAAAATGATCCAATGCACAGGTCAGTATTCGAACTATGGACTATATATCACCTTATATAATCTTTATTCTTTGTCAAAAATTTTTCTTAAAGCCGTCATTATATGTTTCATACACCATACATTTATACCGAATACATTCCAACGATTTTTAATAAAATGTCACTGAGGTGTTTCTTCCATGGCAAGCTGGTAGTATATGTATCTTCCTTCTGGTGCATGATTCATGAATAAGAGCCAGGAGACATCCACCATCTTGGATGACGTCACCTCCTGCTTTGCCATAACGGTCGTCCGGTGACCATTTCGTGACCCTTGTCCCAGAAGGAAGATAATTATACTACCGGCTTGCGTTGGAAGAAACACCTATGTGACACTTTATTAAATCGCTGGAATAATTTCGGTGTAAATTTATGGTCTACGAAACATATAATGTAGGCTGCTATATAAATTTTGCATAAAGAATAAAGATAATATAGGGTTATATAGGGTCCAGATTTCGAATACCGACCTGTGCATTGGATCATTTTTAACTAAATTTGTATGTGATTTTCGGATTATTATGAACACATACGCAACCGATATAAATATTTAAGCAATACCCATCGTTTAGGCATCTCGTAGGGCCTCCAGTTCGAGCCCGGAAAACATAAAAATATTAATTTTCTGACGGACTTCGAAAAAATTGACTTTTTTTACCCAATGATGGACGACATTAGAATATAAGGTGTTAGATTATATTTGAGGGTAGCAATTTTATTAATGACATGATATTCGAATCACTTTTAATGAGCTTGTACGCAAGTCATCGTCTGTTTACGTACTCATACACACCTTATATAAATATTTGAGCTTTATCCCTTGTTTAGACATAGCGTGGAGCCATCTGTTCGAGACCGGAAACCACATAAATAAAAATTTTCTATCGCACTAAGATAAAAATCTGCTGTTTTTACCCAGTGATGGGATAATGTTTCAGGAACATAAAATAAAGGCGAAATGTGAATTATAGGAACGTTTTTTAGGAGTCGAAATGAAATAAGTTGTTAGCTATTATATTAATGACGCGAGTTTTTGAAGCATATCAGTGATGTTCGTGAGCGAAATTCTCGCTGATTACGTACACCCGTTATAAATGTATAAGCAATATCCACCGATTAGGCATAGTGTATGGACCCGAGTTCGTAACCCGAAAGTACTAAAAATATAAATTTTCTATAGAACTAAGATACAATTGAATAATTTTGCTTAGTGTTCCGGAGGTTGGTGTATGAATGAATAATAAATAAAAAATCCTAGTTTTAGGCATCTGATATAGGAATCAAGGTAAGATAACGTTTTCGAAACGCTTAAACGATGTTCTTAAATTAATGTTTTACTGTTTTGTATTCATGAATTATTTATACAGAGTTTTAAGAAAATCTTTAAAGTCTATGCATGGTTTACGGACCTTAGTTCAAGACCTGTAACTTAAAAAAAATTTACTATCGGACTTAGAAAAAATTTTGTAATTTTCCCCAGTGATGGGATTAATATATAATAAAGGTAAACTGTAAGGTTTAGAATAATAAATCTGCTGACGGGATGAAATATTAGGCTAGCAATTTTATTTTAAGAGCAAGTTTTCTAAGCTTATTAACGCAGTTCGTGTACTCTCTTGTATTCGTGCGCAACTCATACCATTTTTTAAGCAGTATAACTAAGGAAGGCATGGCGTAGGGACACGAGTTCGAAGCCCAAAATCGTAAATATTTTAATACTCTCTCGGACTTATAAAATATCAGACGGTGTTTTCGAAGTGATGGGACAAATTAAATACAGAGTTGCGAGGCATGTTGATGCCTTAGTTGTTGTTCAGACGTTGGAATTTAACATTGATTTGAAAGCATTCTCTTGCTCTACAGTAAACGTGAATTGTGACTGCGAAGACATGCCCTTGACCTCAACGATCATCGAGCCACGCCCGACATCATCACTACATGATTGTCGTCAGTGCCAATTCTGCGACAGAGTTTTCAGATTCTGTAAAAATGGTCCGTGACATGAGAGAACCGTCTGTACGTAGAGCACTTTTTGCATGAGAGAACATTACGATATTGGTTCCGTGCAGTTTATGCAAGACAATACATTAAAGGAACACTTTAAGAATTGCAAGGATTCGTCTTTTTAGAGCCAGGAAGTGATGTCAACACCCCTTGCTGCATCGGTGGGTACTGATTGCACAGACGGTTATGATTGGACAGTTCATACTAAATACGGAATGAGTGCAGTAGAGTCGGTTTTTTCTGTAATGTACACTTGCGATACTTTCGCGTGAAGTCGACGAACTTAAGAATAAATGATCTTCATTTCTAAATACTGATGACCATACAACTCCTGCTACAGAGAAAAGTAAACTTGACATTGAGGAAGAAACAGGATGCGAAGACTGTCATGAAGAGCGCACTGATGATGACTATCACGACAATGATTGACCTGAAGATTATGGCGAATTTCTCGATGCACCGGCACACCCTTCTAGCACATTTGCAACAACAAGCGACATGAAGAATGCGGAAGATGCTGAGATTACTCACTACCTATTTCCCAAAGAACCGTACGAACTCGTTGATCGACTCAGATATTTGATTGGACGCACACACGCGGGTACCACTCACACATGGTAGATATATATTCATTCATCCCATCGCATGATGGGATGAATAGCTTTCTTCAAAAATTGTGATGTGTAAAAAATAATAGATTATTATATTAAAAATAATTGCGCTTTAATTTTATTTGTGTGTCATATCCTTTCATCCCTCACAAATTTAAAGTGGTGTCATAAGAACTCAACTATTAAGGTAATGATCCGAATACACAATATTAATAAAGACATAGAGTACAAAAAATTCATGGATAGTGGACTGCATACATAATGTTAATTCAGTTATCATGTTAAAATTTTGGGGATGGTCAATTAATGAAATTTCTATATTTGGGGGGGGGGAGGGTACAAACCACAGGATTAATTGAAGGACCTAACCAGGGATTGGTTTTGATTGAAGGATTTGTGAGAATTGGTGAGGATTGTGAATGATTTGTGAGTTTTGGTAAGAAAGATTGCTGAGGATGGGTGGGGATTGGTGCCGAGGATTGTTGAGGGAATTAGTGCTGAGTATGTATGAGGTTATGTGTATGTCTGAATACTGCAGTGTACGTCAGGAGACCTTTAACTGAGTTTAACCTTTATCTTTGTAATGAAATAATAATTCTTTATTGTGAAATAAACTTACAAAAGAAAAGTTAATTTATTTTATATAAAGAAATTTATTAATTCCGTAAAACACAAACATATAAAGATAACATTTGTTAATTGCAAACTTGAGTTTCTGAAACTTTCTATTTGAATTAAAGCAATATTGTGTTACAGTAAACCACACAGCTTAGAATAAATGGTCTTCTTCGAAGCAAAGTAAACTATAAAAAAATTTATTTTTTTTAACGTATGGAATAAAGACCCAACAATAAATGGTTTCTGCCACAAGTGAGGGAATTAACTTATCGTATGCTACTTTTTGCTCTGTAGATTGAAGATCTTTAAAGCAACTTCCTACGCTACGTTCTAAAATATATATTGGACCCTGGCATTGAAAAGTTAAAATAGAGAATAATGCGTCGTGCCTTCCGTGCCTTATAGCGAAACAGTTAAAACAGATACCATTAAACTAATTTTACTGCAGATCTGTTGAAACTGTTTCACTTGAATCAGTAATATTGTACTGATATTTTTATTTGCTGGTATTCACTCGTCAAAAAGCGTTTTTTTACTGATCGCCAGCGAACTACACTGGCCTGGTGCTAAAACATAAGTGAATTCGACTGATTCGCCAGTAGGTAGCAGTTATTTTAACGAAATATATAGTAAATTATTTCAACTGACTGAAATCAGCGACTGACATTGCACTAAATGCGCAAGGAATGCCGCAATATTTCAATCGTTTTACAAACCTTATTCAGCACTGATCATCACTGTCGGAAACGTGGTGTTAAAAAAATTATCATTATGTGTTATGATGTGGCTATAAATAATCGTATTCGGGAGTTTGTGATCTCGGTATAAACCGAATTCACTGGCGTGGGTTCACAGTGGACGTCGGTGCAGTTATGCACATATCCTGCTACATCATATATTGTCTGGGTGAAAAATACATAATCGTTCTCATTATTCTTTGAAACGCTGTAATAAATTGTAAAGTAACATCATTTATGAGCGCGATATAAACTGCGAGTTACAAGAAGTAAAGCTTCTAACTCCAGTCATTAATGAAAACAGAAATGCTGAACCAAGGTAATTTATTTTCCAGGTAATTAAATGCAGTGAACTGCGTCGGTTTGCTTCGACACAGACGCCAATTCAACTTCACTCGCAAAAAATTTAAAAAAGCTGTAATTAGATACGAGGGTGGTAAGAATTGATATAAAATGTTTCCAGTGGCAAGAGAAAATAAACTATAAATCGCCAAACTGTAGCAAATGTTTATTTTCGTTCCTTTCATTAAATCAAAATGTGCTTCTTTTAGTTTGTATTTACGCTCAGATTATATCAGAACTTTCACAACCAACGTAATTTATAGTTTCATGGCTTGCAAAAAAGGACATTCGTTGATTCGTGCTGTACTGAAGCCGTCGAAGTTCTTGTGTCGTTCAACAAATGAAACGTAGGCTTTTAATTCGACGAGTGTTACGATCTAATCAGAATTTAGTGTTTAAGGGCGGTATATGGATCAAGTACCTAATAAAACACACTGGGCACTGAACCTCGGAGTTTACAGCACCGGTCAGATATAGCCTTTTTGTGCATCATTCACATAGATGTTCAAACTGAGTCTTAGTGGATTAAAAAATATCAGAGTTTACGTGATAAACACTTTCCTAATATGCTGAAAGTTGTAACCAATTTCAGGAGTAATTGCTTAAGATTGGAGGGAAAAACCTTAGGATACGCCGAAATTTGGTCATCATTACAGGCGTTGATATTTTGGGAAAATCGTTGAAGCCAATGCACATTACACTGTAAAAAAAAAGTTGAAATATTTTTGTAAAGCACATAAAGCTTATTTTTTGGCTGTTTTGTTCACACTAGCAAAATCTTGCAGTAATTTAAAGGAAAGTTTAAAGAAACTTAGGTCTGTTAGCCTAGTTTCCGAAGGAAAGAAAGGCTTGTGAGATCACTTTCCTGTCAGTATGTGTTGATGTGTGTGCCCTTGTGTGTAGTCTGTGCGTGNCCCCTCCCCCCTTTCGACCAAACACCCGCCCTCTCCCGTCACAAGCCCTTTTCAACTTTTTTGAAATCGTCAACCGAATTTCACCAAACTCGGTACACATGTAGTACTTGGTAATAAAATCTGTATTTTATAGTTTACCACCAATAATAGAGCTTGCTTTCGAAATGGCTGCGGTTTTTTTAAATTAAACATGCTATGTCATACCTCGGGAACCATGTAACAGATTACTATTAAATTTTGTATGCCGTCAGTGCATCATGCAAGTATTGAATTTAGAGATGGATATTGTTGTTTACCGCCAATTTGGAAGATGACACCACATAAAATAGTAAAGATTTTATGTTATAAGTTATAGCTCTAAGACTACTCTACCAATACTATTCAAATTTTGCAAGATATTAATACTATGGTAGGTCATGTAAAAGAATGCGATTTATTTTCGTTGGGCAATTATTTTCAAAATAGCGTCCAAACGAATGTGTTTAGGTTTATTTGGTTTATCTATCACACCGTTATACCAATTTCGACCAAATTTTCTATGCTGAAAGTTTCTACTACAAGCGTCATATATGCTAACGTATAGCAACTTTGAACTACAATTTTGTAATAAAGTGCTCATGAAGTAACGAATTTTCTATATCTAATGTCAGTAACAATTTATCGAATACTACAAAATTTCGCAAACAAGTAGTTCTACTGCATATGATGTAAACTGGTGTGTTTTAAGTATGTCATAAATTAATTTTCAAAATGGCATCTAGATAACGGTTTTAGCATATAATGCTTTATCGTCGATCTCATGATATTAATTCAATATTAACATTTTATGCTGGCAGTACATATTACAATAATAAAATATGTCTACGCGGAACCTCTATTGCCAGAATTTTGTAAGATAGAGCTACATGAACAAATTATATATTTATGCTATATCTCAGGAAACAATTGACCGATTCCTACTAAATTCTGGAAACAAGAAGTACTATGGCAGGTGATATATATATTGTAACATTTTTAGTAGGTCAGTCTCTTGTTTTCAATTGGTGGCCAAATAGCTATTTTAGTTTGGTTATATATATCTTCAAAACAATGAAACCCGCTGATTGATGGGTTTTCTCAGGGATCACCGGTTTCCCTCGTCTTTGCATTCCGGCGTTGCTTCATACTCACCTCGTTTCACACTGATCGGCTCTCAAGACCTCGATGTTAAGAGCAACGCAAATCACTTCACTCACCATGTAATTCAAAACATTAGACTGATAACATCCGAAGTTGATGTTCAGAATCCTTCCTCCGTAATTCAGTTGATTGTATGCTAGCTTATGGTAAGAGGTTTCCTAGGTTAGAGTGAGGGAGTGAAGAGATTTGAGCAGCTCTTAACTGCGAGGTCTTGAGAGCTGGCGAGGGTGAAGTCAGAAGAGTATGGAGCATTGCCGGAATGAAGGGGCAGCGGAAATGCGAGATCCGCGAGAAAACCCGCCGACCAGCGGCATCGTCCGGCACGATTATCACTTGCGAAAATGTGGAGTAAACCGGCTGGGGATTGAACCCGGTTACCTTTGGTGGGAGGCGAGCAGTCTAATCGCTCAGCTACCATGGCCCCTTCCTGGGTTTGAGACACAATTTTATTGATTATGGTGAGAACACATATACAGGTACTGAAGGAAATCTAGGATTAAGTCTCAGTTTTATTCTGTGCCCCCAAATAATTGATCAACCGTACAGGTTTTCAGTACGGTATAACGTGCATAAATGGCTGGTTCTCAGCCAATAGACAGATGGGTTTAATGTGTTAAAATCAAATGTTCTTGTACGTTATTAACAGGATATTAAGCGAGTCCTTCGCAATAGTTCGAATAATGGTACAACAGTTATATTTTAACTGTGATGAAGTTTGTTGATGCAATGCAGTTTCCTAAGTTCCTGATAAAACCAGTCGAGAAAAAAACTACACTATTGTGATTATTGATTACACGTACTATTGTTTCTTGAATTAAACTCGGCCTTAATTTTCAAAATGTTATAAGTAATTAAGAAATATTTCTTGTCGACAAAAAAATCAATTAGGCTACTATCCATGGCAGAGGTCGTTAATGAGCCTGCCGAACACCTGGTCATGGGTTCGTTTACCGGGTAGCGGAGGAATTTGAGCATTTTATAGATCTAGGTTAATGTTAGCTCAGAACTTGAGCATTCACGTAATTGGTTTTCCTGTGAGAAATCGGGGGTATTAATATTCACAAAAAATATAATTAGGTATTATTTAATTTCAAAGCATAATAATGGTACGCTGATTTTGGCAGCCTGAGCCCATATATAACGATTTCTCATTCGCACCAACGTGCTTCTGTGGGTAAAGAAGTGGGAGGGGGGAACTAAACTTGGCAACTCCCATTATTGAGCATGGTTCAAATTATAAGGGAAAAAAGTCTCTTAAAAATGTTTAATCTTTAAAAGTACGCCAGCCGCATTAATGAAACTGGCACACGAGCTGCAGTCTTTCAGGCGCAAAATGTATGCCTTTGGTCCATCTGATATATGCATGCCTCATATTCGGGAAGTTCTTGGATCGATAAGAGGTACACGACACTATTCTGAATTTTTACAAAGAACATTTTAACAACTACGTGCCAAATTTAATTTTACGAAACGTTAATGAAGCATATGTGAAACTGATGCTGAATCTTAACACGCAGGTTTATTATAAATATGAAGATACATAAACAATTTTTTATGTTTCGTAAAACAGTTTGTTAAAAAGTTACAAATTTTACAGTTGTAGACTTACGAAGAAATAGTTAGCAACTGGTTTCTAAAGAATCGCATTTTTTTTTACTGCGTTGATATAGTCTAGTCACGGTTATGTCCAACCTTAAGTAATCCCTTTCAGGCTATTTTTCTGCCTTATGCAAACAGAGTTAAACCGAATCCAGAAAATTACACCAAAGGAACAACGTACAGCATTCGTGGGCACTCAGTTCAGTAAATATCTGCATGGGAACTGTTTAGTACCAGTCGATACCAACACGCATATTTTCTCCTTGTATTCATTCATATTAATTACAAATGAAATATTAAAATTTATAGTTACAATAAAAGAAAATGTTCAATTTTACGAAAAGTAGTATAAAACGCTTAAGATACGTGACATATTTAGGAATAAACCAAACACTTCACGCAAGGGTTGATTTTTCGAATGTTTGGTTCAATAAATGAGAAGAAACCGCCAATAGATTATATACTGGACATAGTTTCCTGCAAGATGTGTACCTGTGGAGTTCCTCACTTGAATCCTTCCGAGTTTTCACCAGTGAAAGCTGCTAATAAGGAAAGAATCGTAAAATTTATTCAATTCATTCATTAGGAACACCCGATTCTCGCAAAAAGATACCATGACCAATTGTTTTTCATAACATTTGAGCTCAGATCCACATTCGTCATTGGGCAATTTACGTGTTACCTTTTAGATGTCTTCTCGCGAAATAGAGACGCGCACTACAGGAGTAACCTTATTCTTACTTGCCAGTGAAGTTAGAAAATATTTCCTCGCAAAGACGCGTGACCAATAAGCAAAATAAAACTTATGATGTGCCCGTAAGGTGTTGAAATCTAACATGCGTGGAAATATTTTCGCGGAATTTGGGTGTCCCTAGCTCTCATGATCGCAATGGAAAACAGCATATCTGCAACTCCGAATACTCCTACAAACTTCGGGAACAACCAATTTTTAAACTTGGTGGCATAAATGCAGAATGAAATTCTACAGATGTGGAAATTATGTGGTGGTTGCTTTGATGTTGGGAGTACCCGCTCGCATTTTAGGATGAGCTAGACTTCAAACACGTGTGTATTTCTGTTCTGTTTGTAATATAATCACAGGTTATTAAACACGCCCAGGTAAGCTTCGAGTCAATAACGACCTGCAAGTAAACAATCCCCGAATCCCATGCCACCTGGTCTGGTAAAAATTAGCTACACACTGAGGCATAACCCAACGAACAGAAAACTGAGGCTTGGACATACATGGGACCATGGAGCTTAGTTTACATGTATTTAAAATAGTGACATTTTCCTGTCCCTACTTATTATTGTAGCTGGCCACAAAGCCAACATTTCATTTGTTGTAATATACGAACAAGTGCTCTGTCAGTTTTAACATAGCAAACATTGCAATATTAATTACCTACAACAACTGGGATGATAAATCAAAGCAGGTGTGATGGATTTAATGCAATTCATAAAGTTAATTAATGCCACTCTGTCAGTAAGAGGACTGCCCAGCGTCCCTACTTAAGTAGAAGGTACACATTTCATCTTGAGAATTTGAGCAGGAATATATTCAGACCCTAACATTTCGCTTTAAGCAAAGCTCTAGCATACATTCGTTAATATCTGTTAACTCACTCGGAGGTCATTCGTTCATCGCCACTTGCCCGAATCAGATCCCACTTTCAAGTTACACTCTATAACAAAGTAGATAAGTACACAGATACGAAATCACATTACGGTTATTTTGAAGTTAGCGTACNATTTCATTTACTGATTGGCTGCACGAGGATCTGGGAACGGGCCTTGTGTCTCATTGGCTACAGAGTGCTATGAAATATTCCCTATTGGCTGGGCTTCCCTCTCACTAGTATGATACAAGGTGCTGATTGGCGAGCGACGTTCCTACATGTTGCTGGCTAGTGACGCTATTTTACTGGTTTTTACTGATGGAGTTCGTTATATAAACGGCTGTTTCGCTTCTGATTTCTTAAGTACTCTCTGGTAGAACTTTAGCATGGCCTATATCCCTTTCATTCGTGGTGGTCTGTATATGGGCATAGACCCTAAAATCTAAGCGAATTGGGACCGCGGTTTTGTAACTGTTAGACTACTTGCCTGCCACCTAGGCGAGCCGGGTCCTATTACCTGCAGGGTGGCTACGGGGTTTTCGCATGTGGGAATCGTGCTGGACGATGCCGCAGGTTGGCGGGTTTTCTCGGGGATTCCCGTTTTCCCAGCCTCTCCATTCCTGTGCTGCTCTATACTCACATTACTTCATCATCATCAACTCTGAAGACCTCGTTGTTAAGAGGTGCCTAAATCTCTTCACTATTCACTCAACTAATTTATTTGAGGAAGAGCTGAACTTAAAACATCTGTACAGTTTAACAGTTAGTTAGATAATTCCTTTGATGAATTTGAACCGGCAATTGACTCTCATGAAATGAAAGGACCGAACTCCATGGTNGTTAGTTAGATAATTCCTTTGATGAATTTGAACCGGCAATTGACTCTCATGAAATGAAAGGACCGAACTCCATGGTATCTCTACTACACGACGCTCGAACAGCGTTGGAGAGTGTTAGGAATGCACGTTTCCGCACGAAGCAATTAAACATGCGCCCAATGTGATCATCTACTTAAAAAACACNGAGAGTGTTAGGAATGCACGTTTCCGCACGAAGCAATTAAACATGCGCCCAATGTGATCATCTACTTAAAAAACACATACCTCAAATGCGGATGTTGAACGCTTTCAAGACTCCAACATAGGCAAAATAACGGCTTATTCAAAGCGATGTATCTAAAAATATACGAAACTGATACACACGAAAATAATCACAGACCCTGCATTGAACCTCGCCACAGACTTTCCGCCAATAAAATGATAGGGCCGCTGCCGAAAATCACATAGGTACACGCAGCACGGCGAGAACACTGCATGCCAGTTCAGATTCTTGCGGTTAGTGGCGATGGCGCACATTATGTGCGTAGGAGTGTAGCCCTTATCGCTCCCGCGCTTCTCGGCGTCAAACGCGGAAATAGCACCAGGTAGGCGGGAGCCTTAATACCATATTTTACGATAATTTTTTATTTCATTATAAGAAAGAAATTTATATTTGTTCCACATAAATATACATATTTGTAGTCAAATGATTGTAGTTTACAAAAGAGAGCAGCGAAAAGTAGAAAATTATTGAATATTGGAGCTCATATTACTATGCCCCTAATTAACTTTGCCAAGTAAATCACATGTTATGTGATCTATTTCTAAACACCTCAAAAATTCGTGACTTCAATGACCTAGGGGTTAGACTCTACCGTCTTACCTACAATTATGCTGATATCAAATATCAAATGCACATTAGTTATTTGCTGTCACAGTGGAAGGGCACAATTGGACATCGTTCTCCAGGAGATTTTATACACCGTGTGGAACAATTGCTAAATTTATATACACGCACGTATTTTTAATTCTGGCTTGCACCAAAATGAATCCGCGAATTCTTCAGGCCTCTTTATGATATACACAACATGTTAGGTAAATGTCAAGGATATTAAACAAATGGGTACTCGGGAATAGATATTCTGAATATCTTTAAAAACAGGTTTTTGCCGGCACGTTTTTATTCCTCCAAGATAAACTAATAAATATCAATGTTATTTTCTCTCGAACGAATAAAAATGTGTTGAAAAAAACATTCAATATCTATTTTTAATAAGTTTCAGGATGGTAATAGATTAGTACTGACTGGTAAATATCCTTGACACTTAATTAATATGTTGTGTATGTTTTATAGATCACATGACATATGCTTTAGTCGACAAAGTTAATCAGAGTCATAGGATCTTGGGCTCCCATATAACCATTTTTTTTTCTTTTTGGTGCTATATTTTAAGAACTATAATCGTTTGACTTCAGATATTTATATTTATGTGCTCCTTATATAAATCTCTTTCAGATTTGAAATTAAATATTATCGTTAAATATGGAATTAAAATGGATTAACAGCCAATAAAAATAAAACTGATGTTCAAGCAGACAAANTAAATATTATCGTTAAATATGGAATTAAAATGGATTAACAGCCAATAAAAATAAAACTGATGTTCAAGCAGACAAAGAAATTAGGAGTTTAGCTTGTTTCCGAACGAGACTGCCTTATTTCCGGGACTCTTTGTATGGGACGTTGCACAAGAAGTCGATTTAGTTTAGTGCAGAGATTTGGGTGGCTGTTAACATAGAGGTCTTGAGTGTCGTTGAGGGTGAAGCGAGGTGAGTATGGAGCAGTGCTGGAATGCAACGGCGGGGAAAACGGGTGATCCCCAAGAAAAACCCGCCGAACAGTGGCATCGTCCGGTACTATTCCCACACGCGAAAATCCGCGGCGGGATTCGAGTATGGTTCGCATAGGTGAAAGTCGAGCGTTCTGACCATCACACCGTAGTGGCTTGCAATAAGTTGATTTCATTATCTTCAATATACGCAGCAGGAAATAGCGTCCAATGCGTGGGGTCCCTCATGTAGCAGGATATATAATCATTATTCGAGACTGTATCCCTCAGTATCATAGAGAGCTGTTACAAACAAAATCAAAATACAAACCCCGATATACACTGTAAAAAATATATGTTGAACTTTTACAAGAAAATTTTTTGGAAACCAGTTGCCAGGAAAACGTTTTGTAGAAGTACAAGTTTAATTATAATAAATATATAGAAAACCTTTATTTATAACATTGCTCATTATACCCTTGTATTTCAACTTAGACATATTAAAAGTGGAAATAAATGAATATTTTTTTTGTCATAGGAAGCAAATGTGATGAATATATATGGGAGAAATATAAATATAAAATAATTCTCAAANTAATATTTTTTTTGTCATAGGAAGCAAATGTGATGAATATATATGGGAGAAATATAAATATAAAATAATTCTCAAAAGTAAGAAAAACAGCTCTACCCTGTCAGTACAGCGATTTTATCCTACAGACCATGCGCTTATTCTTCGCACATCTAACAACATGATCAACTGGCCTTAAGAGTTGGGACAGCTGTTTTTGCGAAAAGATTTCCAGACCAGTTGTACTACAAAACATTTTTGTTCATAAACACTTTCTTGTTTGGATGATTTTGAATGTCGCGTGCCTCAAGTGTCTGCTCGCGAATCATGGACGTTCAGTTTAGGATTATGTTATTACGATTGACCCAGTCAAATAAGGAAATGTCTTCTCACGTAGGCACACGGCCAATAACCATAGGAAGTTGCGGTTGTGGACGTAGGATATTGAAGTCTAGGACGAGCATAACTATTTTCGCGAAAAACACCTGTTCTTACTTATAAGGCGTATAATTAATTTTACAGTGTATATGTTTACGTACTTAATAAACAAGAAGAACACAAAGTATTATTCTTTTTTGCTAGGATTATTTGGGTTTTTTTTTAAGTTTATTGAGGTCGATTACAAACACGTCTCTTGTAATTTTACAAACAAGCAATTTTCAAGTTAAATGATTGCACTGTTGAAAACGTTTCTAAAATTATAAACAAATTGTTAGTACAAACTACAAAAAAAATTTATAGTGTATGACAGTGCGTTTAACTGATACGTTATGGTTTCAGTCAAACAATTTTCTCGGTTCAGCTCCTAAAACAATTTAAGTTTATGTGAAAGAAAGAGTCAACGTCACGGGCTGAAAAAAAAAAGACATACATAAGTTGCAGTGTTAATGTGCATGCACGAGATATCTTATTCAATGTTCCCCTCCACCGTCTTTGTCCCAGCTAAAGTCACGTGATAAAAGAAGCGACACGAGTTGTGTAATTGGCTTACCTCTTTTTTCCGCAGTATAAGAAGCTTGTTTGTTTTATATTTATTCTGGTTAATTGCCAGCTTTCNAATTGGCTTACCTCTTTTTTCCGCAGTATAAGAAGCTTGTTTGTTTTATATTTATTCTGGTTAATTGCCAGCTTTCTAGCTCGTTCATTCCCACTTTGATTTAATATTTCTGGTGTTACGAGAAAGACATTTTCGATGAGTGATATAATTACGTTTGCAAAGAATGTGTTTCGTTAATACAGGAAATGAGCTGCCGACGTTGTGTTTAGTGGTCGGAGATATGGACCAGTCATAACGTGGAGCAGAAGCACGGTTTACGAATATATTACCGTCGGTGATATACATTGAGCACTGAGCCTCGCAGTGTACAGTACGGATAAAATATAACCTTCTTGTGCAACATGTTGACAACTGTCTACACTAAGAATTAAAGGGCTAACCGAATAGCAGAAAGCTATTAATTCTTGCACCACGCTTCCGGGGCTTAAGGGCCTGGTCAAAGAAAATATTTATTCTTTTTTATATATGTACGAAATACAGTTCAACTTAAAAACATTACATAAGAGTACTATTTTCTAGCACGAGAATCATTATAAGAAACAGTGTTTAAATAATGACGTGTGAAAATCTCAATTTTAGTGGTTTTATGCGATTTACGAATAATAAAAAACGAACTCGCTTACTAATTGTGATAATTTATATTGAAATAATAGGCCACGATATGCTTAAAGGAATCTTTAAAATCACGCCACTAAATGTTTTTGCAATTTTTAAAAATTTCCTATAATAATGCTTTTTGCATATTTTTTATTTGCAGCAGTGTATGAGATTTGTAAAACAAGTTTTACTAGCCATAACTTAAAATGATTTAAAACCTAACTTTTCAGTCAACTTTGTTAAATTTCCTATGAATTATTTCGTTTGTTTTATTTGTAAATCACAAAAACACTTAAATGTGATTTTGACATATCATGGTTAAAAAACAACGCTATCTAAATCACTTTTATACGAGGAAAGAGTACTTATAAGTAATGTTTACAAGCTTAATGGTGTTTCGTTTAGGAATAAAATAATAAATATTTAGTGACTAACGCCCTTAAGGCTCCTGCCTACCTGTTGCATAAACTGCTTTGCAATTTGTTAAAAATAATCACCTTTTTATAAGAATCTATTAAATGTTCGTCACATGTACTCATCTACGAAAAATAACACACACTTCAGACGAGGTTGAGCGCTTTCAAGACGTCACGCACAATAAAAATACAATGTCTTTGTATCCCAACACAGCAAAAAACTGCGATTTAAATGCGCTCTATCTCAAAATATACGCGTCAGCCACATACAAAACTACACAAGTGCCTGGCATTGAACCCTCCTAGAGACTTTCCACCATTAAAATAATAGCGTCACAGCTAAAAGACCCATAGGTACACGCACTGCGACGAGAACGCTGCACGCCGGTTCAAAGCCTTGTGCTTAGTGATGATGGCGCACTTGATGCGCGCGGCAGTGTCGCCCTTATCGCTCCCGCGCTTCGCAACCTTGAACGCGGGGAAAAAAAGCTCCAGGTAGGCGGGAACCTTAATGGCGCTGCATATTGCGAACCGTTAGTGTAAAATAATAGGGTTTTACACATTAAAGGATTTTAGGGTTGTGTCAGCTACTTTTCGTGATATCGCTTTGAAATGAAAAGCACCTTGTCCCGTTTCAAGANAAAGGATTTTAGGGTTGTGTCAGCTACTTTTCGTGATATCGCTTTGAAATGAAAAGCACCTTGTCCCGTTTCAAGATAATAACTATGCAACAAGAGAGCAAGTAGTAGTTAGTTAAAAACAGTGTGTTTTTAATGTATTTTTTGAGTGCACAGAAATTTTTTTTTTGTAATATGCGTTTGAAAAAGCTAGACAAAGTGTTTTCTATTTGTTTGTAAGCGATATCATGAACGGTGGCTGAGACAAGCCAAAAATTATTTCAAGGCTGTCCATGGAAAACGGAGAGCTTTTTAAAGCACTGCTAAAGATCTACTTGCAAGCATAGGGTTTATTCTGACAACATGTGGAAATTAACTTTGTAATGGGGCTGATAACTTGATTCATGCGTCGTCCAAGTATACCATGCCATAGTTAGAAAAATAAATATTTTAACCAATTTTCTCATTATTACATTTGCACGCATCGAAATAACAAAAAGCTGACTAAATTATTTCGGTATTCGTATATGTTTACCTAAGGTTTTTCAATTCATCGTTAATACGTGGAACTACTTATTTTCCTGTCGTTGCCAACTTAACCGGGCGCATGCCTGTCAGTGTTCCCCTTGACATACACGCAGGTAGGGACACTGGCAGTTTTCAAAAGGTTGTTTTCAAAAGTGCTTAATAAAGGGCGAATATGATATTTAACGTGTGAATTCCTATCCTTTTCATTTTCTGCGCATGTAGCCGACATTGACCTACCCCACACTAATTCAGCTGTCAAAGACACGCGGTAAACTGTGATGAACGTGTTCGCTTATATCTTAGCTTTCAAAAGACATCTACTTTCATATGAATAAAATACTTTTACCAATTTCTATTTAACCTAATTGCATTACAAATCGGTTAGAGAAAGTATACAAAAGAACTCAAAGTACCTGCTTCCATTACCAGTTTTTTAACTTCAAATCCTCTCAACACCACTGAAAGAAAAGGTTTGTAGGTGGTTACAAAACTGTTTGGTTAATGGTTTCCAAGGCGACATTTTGTTAGTGGTTAAAAAACAGATTGTGGTGCCCAATACACGTAGATTGACAAGTACCAACGCTGTATAGTGCCGACTAACATATTTGTTTATTAATAATATATTTATTGGTTGCCACAAAGAAAAGGTGCAGCAATAGCATTAATGTCAGTTACAGTAATACAAATCTGCTGCGACTGCAAAACTACATCCATTATATTCTGCGCGTGCGCTCTGGCTGACATAATCGACGTGGCCACCTTCTGTCTGGCCACGACGCCATATTTGCCCGTATTCGTTTCTCTGCTGCAGGTTACGAACTAATTCATAAGGAATTTTGTTAAAAACATCGTTTATATCAGTCCTTTCTTCTAAATAACTTTATTTTACAAGTTAATAATTCCAGAAAATTAACTTTCCATGAGACTAAGGGTGCAGGCCGTGTCGTGTGTGCGACACATTAGACTTTTGTTATCTACGTGATCCAAGCAGCCTAATTAATAGTGTCTAGCAAGGTGGAGCAACGGAAACGCAGTGAGTCGCATGTGAAAGGTCCGGGTTTCGAGTCCCGCTCCTGGCAATATCTATTTTAGTTTTTAATTGTTGGTGATCACAAACACGTTATTTTGTAGTTGAAACTAAATACTATAATGACAAAAAAATTTTGTTGCCCCTACAAAATATTTTGTGATGTCTTATATTTACAACATAATATTTTTGGTTACCAATAAAGTTTGGCTGGTCACCACAGAACAGTTTTTTTAGAGATTGTTTATGAAATTCGATTTCAATAAACAAGACGTCTCTGATGATATAACTAACGAGTCTACTTTCCTCAACATGGGTGCAATTAATTATTAAACAATTTCTTAATAGCTGAGTTGGTAGGTAGGACTTGTTGCCTAGTTGAAAGCACACGAGATGAAACTAGAAACTCGTGGAACAGCAGTGAGACAGTTGCAAATAGACACGTGCCTTACCCGGGACTCGAACCAAGATAGCCTCGTACCATAAGCTAGTGTGCCATCAGCTGCATTACGGAGGTCGGATTCGGTTACCAACTTCGAATTAAATCTGTCTATTGTTTCGAATTATAGGGTTTACTAACCAAAGTATATATAGAGCTGTCATTTTGGAAATAAACGTCTGAGCCTATTAAAAAAACGTGAGTGTACATGGCCTATCATAGCAAAACGTGTGTGAAGAATTTGCTAAAATCCGGCTGAGTGGTCCCTGAGTTATGGCATAAAAACCTCCATATAAACTGAGGGCATTACAGTTATTTATAAGCACATTCGACGATTATATACTGCCAGTATACAAATTAAATCTAAAATAAATTACGTAGTTACATAACTATAGCAAACTAAGCTAAAATTATTTTTAGCCGCCATTCTAAAAACATCTGTGTATTTTAAAGTGGAACTGTGTGTTCCACTTTAAAATACATATAGTTATATGGGATACCACAATACAACTCTAACGCCAAATTTGGGAACAATGGTTTGATTGTTTCCCGAGATATGACAAGAAAAGTAGTTTTTAATGTGGGGCTAACTTAAAAATTGCTTGAGAAATG
Organism: Clitarchus hookeri; assembly: GCA_002778355.1. Classification (NCBI taxonomy): domain Eukaryota; kingdom Metazoa; phylum Arthropoda; class Insecta; order Phasmatodea; family Phasmatidae; genus Clitarchus; species Clitarchus hookeri. The sequence goes on along the minus strand of NQII01002697.1, from coordinate 289,081 downwards.
AATGCTCTTTATATAAAAATTCGATGGTTGTAACAACCAGCATACAAATATAAGGAAGAATTTGTTTCGTTAATAAAATATAACTGAGCTAAAACATTTATGTAGCCAAAATTTTGAAAATAAGTGTCTGACCTACTTAAAAATATCAGCTTACACCACCTGCTTATGCGCAAATTTTTTTTTGCCGAATTTGGTAGAATTATGCCAAATGTTTTCAGATATATTATATAAATCTTGATATTTTCTTGTAGCATATCTTACAAAATGTCGGACAAAAGATGCTCTTTGTAGAAACATTTCATAGTTGTAATATATACTGCCAGGATAAAAAATTAGCTTGGAATTGATTACATTGTTTCGACGATATAGCATTTTAAATTTTAAATGTTTATATGGCCGTCATTTAGAAAGTGATTGTCTGACGTACTAAAAACAAACATTTTGTCGCATAATTAATTGTTTGTCAAATTTTATAGAAATCGGAAATTTTATTCACAAGATAAAAAGTTTATTTATTCGTGTGACGCTATCTTACAAAACTACTGATAAAATATGGTTCGTGTAGATGCAATTCATAGTTATAATATCTACTGCCAGCATACAAAGTTAAGTAAAATATGTATTACATGGTCACGACGGTGTAGTATTCTAAGCTAAGAAGTCTACACAGCCACCATTTTTTAAATAATTGCCCGAAATACTTAAAACACACCCTTATTTATCATTTGTCACAGTACTGCTTTTGTGCCAAATTTGGTAAGAATTGGTCGTTCTTTCCCGAGATAAGAACATATATATNTCGTTCTTTCCCGAGATAAGAACATATATATTTATTTCTTCATGTAGCGCTATCTTAGAAAATGACTGACAAAACTTATCCGTGTAGATACAGTAGATAGTTGTAATATCTACTGCCAGCATACAAAGTTAAATTGGAATTGATTACATGGTTTCGACGACATAACATTCNTAAGCACATTCGACGATTATATACTGCCAGTATACAAATTAAATCTAAAATAAATTACGTAGTTACATAACTATAGGAAACTAAGCTAAAATTGTTTTTAGCCGAAATTCTGAAAACAACTGTGTGTTCCACTTTAAAATACATATAGTTGTATGGGATACCACAATACAACTCTAACGCCAAATTTGGGAACAATGGTTTGATTGTTTCCCGAGATATGACAAGAAAAGTAGTTTTTAATGTGGGGCTAACTTAAAAATTGCTTGAGAAATGAATGCTCTTTATATAAAAATTCGATGGTTGTAACAACCAGCATACAAATATAAGGAAGAATTTGTTTCGTTAATAAAATATAACTGAGCTAAAACATTTATGTAGCCAAAATTTTGAAAATAAGTGTCTGACCTACTTAAAAATATCAGCTTACACCACCTGCTTATGCGCAAATTTTTTTTTGCCGAATTTGGTAGAATTATGCCAAATGTTTTCAGATATATTATATAAATCTTGATATTTTCTTGTAGCATATCTTACAAAATGTCGGACAAAAGATGCTCTTTGTAGAAACATTTCATAGTTGTAATATATACTGCCAGGATAAAAAATTAGCTTGGAATTGATTACATTGTTTCGACGATATAGCATTTTAAATTTTAAATGTTTATATGGCCGTCATTTAGAAAGTGATTGTCTGACGTACTAAAAACAAACATTTTGTCGCATAATTAATTGTTTGTCAAATTTGATAGAAATCGGAAATTTTATTCACAAGATAAAAAGTTTATTTATTCGTGTGACGCTATCTTACAAAACTACTGATAAAATATGCTTCGTGTAGATACAATTCATAGTTATAATATCTACTGCCAGCATACAAAGTTAAGTTAAATATGTATTACATGGTCACGACGGTGTAGTATTCTAAGCTAAGAAGTCTACACAGCCACCATTTTTTAAATAACTGCCCGAAATACTTAAAACACACCCTTATTTATCATTTGTCACAGTACTGCTTTTGTGCCAAATTTGGTAAGAATTGGTTGTTCTTTCCCGAGATAAGAACATATATATTTATTTCTTCATGTAGCGCTATCTTAGAGAATGACTGACAAAACTTCTCCGTGTAGATACAGTTGATAGTTGTAATATCTACTGCCAGCATACAAAGTTAAATTGGAATTGATTACATGGTTTCGACGACATAACATTCTNGATAGTTGTAATATCTACTGCCAGCATACAAAGTTAAATTGGAATTGATTACATGGTTTCGACGACATAACATTCTATGCTAAGATGTATATATGGCCGCCATTTTGAATATTATTTTCTGACAAACGTGAAACACAAAATTTATCATCACCTGTTGCAGAACTACATGTTTGGCAAATTTGGTAGGAATCGGTTAATTCTTTCCCGAGATATGACAAAAAAACTTTATTTATTCATGTGCCGCTATCTTACATAATGGTTGACAAATGTAGCTATGTGTTGATGTGTATTATGCTCGAACTAGGTTATTTCAGAACCCTGAATTTGTTCCAAATTGGTTAAATCGTATAGTATATATACTAAATATACCTAAAACCTTTGTATGTCCTCCATTTTTTAGATAAGTGCCTAATCAAATCAAACTACNGTATATATACTAAATATACCTAAAACCTTTGTATGTCCTCCATTTTTTAGATAAGTGCCTAATCAAATCAAACTACCTACATTTACTTTACCTTTCATAGTGTTACTTAGATGCCAACTTGGTGAGAATTTCTTTAATAGTTTTCGAGATGTAACGTAAAATCTTTATTTATTCATTTCCTGCTTTCTTACAAAAGNGGTGAGAATTTCTTTAATAGTTTTCGAGATGTAACGTAAAATCTTTATTTATTCATTTCCTGCTTTCTTACAAAAGGCGGACTAACAACAATACAATACCTATTTCAATATGTAATGCTTACACTATGCTCCGCCAGAATACAAAATTTGGTTTAATTCGGTAGAATGAGTCCCGATATATGTTACCCGATGTTATATGATTCCCGATACATACCGCCCTAAATATTAAATTGGCCACCATTTTGAAAGTAAGGGCTTGGCGTGGTCCTAAACTATTGAGATTTATATATGTACCGAGTTTGGTGAAATTCGATTGATTCGTTCAAAAATGCATGGTTTTTTTTGGGGAAGGGGAGGGGGGCTACACCCACACACGCAGACACACACACAGATGAAAGTTATCTTAAAAGCCTTTCTTTCCTTCGAAAATTTTGCTAAATACTCACAGCCCCGTTAAATGCATATTTGCCACCCGTACACTCTGGCATTCAGGCTCCCGGTAAAGTTATCAGCGAATCAGGTTAAACAGTTCTCAAGTTTTGACTTTGCAAGGCAAGTCTAATACTAAGAAAAAGGTTGTTGTTCTTATTTGGTTGCCACAAATAAAGATTTGTTTTGGTGCAACAAAATATTTGTGGGGCTCTACGTATATTACACCGTTTCGTATAAAATTTAAAAAAATATCAGTACGACGGATATTTGAACTCAGTGCTGCTGCGCCCGTCGCGCGACGCCTTAGCAAACTTAGATAATGTTCTCGCATACTAGATAAAAATTATTTTTAAATATCGATACAGTTACAACTGGCCAAATTGTGTGAATNAGATAATGTTCTCGCATACTAGATAAAAATTATTTTTAAATATCGATACAGTTACAACTGGCCAAATTGTGTGAATAAATAATACAAATTTTTCATCTTTCCTTTTTAGTTTCCTATTGAACTTGTTTCTTGAGGAAGTTTTTACCATTATTAGGAATCAATAAACACACCAAGAAACACAAACATACTCTCGAGTTGTATTTTCTAACGAAGACCATCAAATGAATGGCCAAACAAATATATACATTTGATTCAACATAATGTGTTATTGAAAATTCGATATATTTTGGTCTAACACAAAATTTTCTTAAAACAAGCGTTTATTTTTTTAGAGAAACAAAATTAATTATGATGCCTGACAAATATTCTTTACTTAACAAAACATTTTTTTTGGGGCAACTAAACAAATTTTAGCCGCCATACAAATAAATATTGTATTGACTGTTCTCTCAGTGTAAACATATTATTTTTTTGTCAAATTTTGACTATATATTTTCTTACTCCAAATATTTATTTGGAACAGCAAAGTCGTGATTAATCAATCATTTAATTTTGTGAACACGTTTCATTCGTTTGGAGGAACTGATGCATGGTTGTACCAACAAAATATCGTTTAGCTGAAACAAACGCCACGCAAACAAACATATTTGGTTTACTGAAACAATGCTTTTTATTAGTGAATTGTCAGATTTGTTGTAAACAGAGTTGGCCTTTTATTGTTGTTTACACACGCTTGACAACCAATTCGCTTATTATTTACAAATATTTATTACTGACAATCTCACTTTTTCTCTTGATTGGCGCACAAATACAGTCGCGAGGCCTATGGCGCTGTAAGTGCCACGTATGGCGGAAATATACAAAATGAGGACAGAACGCTAGTCAGAAAAAAATTCAATATTTGATACTTGTGCACGACTCCGTTCAGCTTGTATACAAAAGTATACATCAGCATAATGTGCTGTTTCCTCGCATAAATATTTAAGGTCACGTAGTTTTCGCATTCTGGTTTGCCAAATTCACAATTTTAGTGTTTTTATGTATGTAAAATTAAAATAGACGAACATGGGAGACTGAAAGATCATGCCTTAACTATCCAGGTTTTAAACCATTGTCATTTTAGGCGTTGCATCAATCAAATTATTTATATGGAAATGTACTAATATAAGTATAATGCTACAGAATAGCCAAGAAGTTACTGATGTAACTAATGAACCTACTTTTCTGTGTATGGGTGCAAATAATTTTTAATGAAGTTCTTAAAAGCTTACTAAGTAGGTAAGACTGGACGTATAGCTGACAACCATATCATTATAGATGCAACCAGAAACATAAGANAAACCATTGTCATTTTAGGCGTTGCATCAATCAAATTATTTATATGGAAATGTACTAATATAAGTATAATGCTACATAATAGCCAAGAAGTTACTGATGTAACTAATGAACCTACTTTTCTGTGTATGGGTGCAAATAATTTTTAATGAAGTTCTTTAAAGCTTACTAAGTAGGTAAGACTGGACGTATAGCTGACAACCATATCATTATAGATGCAACCAGAAACATAAGANAAAAGCTTACTAAGTAGGTAAGACTGGACGTATAGCTGACAACCATATCATTATAGATGCAACCAGAAACATAAGAAACAGTAGAGATAAAACTACTAATAATATCTTGCTTTACCCGGGGCTCGAACCCAGAAAACCTCATACCAAATGCTTGCGTGCAATCAACTGCATCACGGGGGCTGTATTCGGAGCATAAAATCAGGGTGTAATGAGTCTGAATGTTTTAAATGACAGGGTTCACTAACCTGTAATAATAATATTACTTGACATTTTGGAAATAAGTGTCACTAACACACATAGACTACCTTAGCGCTACTAAAACAAAGTTAGTTTACATAACCTTGTATTGCACTATTTTGTTCCTGCGTGCGTCCTTCTTTTCAAATTTTTAACAGGTTTACCGAATTTTACCACATACGGGACTTTTATAGTTTCCAATTATGCTAAGCACTTACTTTCAAAATGGCGGCAATTTTTAAATTAAGGATGATCTCATATTTCGGGAACCATTAAACAGATTTAAAACAAATCATTACTATTAGGCACTCATTTTCAAAATGGTACCATACAAATATTTTAGGTTTATTTAGTATAGCTACCATACTGTTAAACAAATTTCGACCAAATTTTGTACGCTGAAAGTATTTATTAGAAGCATCGCATATGCCAACACAGCCACTTTTATAAGATAGTGCCAAATGAATTAATGAAGTTTCTATGTCATACCGCGGGAAAGAATTGACCGATTACTACCGATTTTGGCAAACAAGTAGTACTGCGGCAGTTGATGTAAACTAACATGTTTTAAGAAGGTAAGACATTAAAAAAAAAAAGAGAGTAATATAGCCATTTAAGCTTAGTATCCTATATCGTCGATACCATGTAGTTAATTCCAACTTAACCTTGTATGCTAGCAGTTCATATTACAAATATCAAATGTATCTACACAATCACTCCTAAGTAGGTCATTTTGTAAGATACTGCCAAATGAATAAAAGAGTTTTTATGTCATATTTCAGAAAACAGTTGACCTATTGCTGTCAAATATGGCCAAGAAGTATTATATAGGCAGGCGATGTAAATTAGTATGTTTAAGTAGGTAATACACTTATTTTCAAAATGTCTATAATAAAGCCATTTCAACTTAGTACGCTATATCGTCGAAGCCATGCTATTTATTCCAACTTGACTTTATACCCTTTATTTAAGTGGGGAAAAACATTAATTTAAAAAGATGATGGCCATATAAACATTTTGATAAATTGGTCATATGTATTAATAACTTAAAAAANGTTATTTATTCCAACTTGACTTTATACCCTTTATTTAAGTGGGGAAAACATTAATTTAAAAAGATGATGGCCATATAAACATTTTGATAAATTGGTCATATGTATTAATAACTTAAAAAAAATTACCAAAATGTGTGCTGACCGTATTTATTAGAAGCCTGGTATACACATCTTCTATTTTCAGGAAATTTTGTAAAATAACACCAAATAAGAAAATAAGGTTTTTTTGTCTAATATCGAGAAACCATTCAACCGATTTAAACCAAATACTTCACACAATTAGTGCTACGGGACGCTATGTAAACTTATGTGCTTTAAGTGGTTCAGACACTCATTTTCCAAAATATGACCATGTAAATATGCCAGGTTAATAAACCCACCAAGCATTCACAATATTTGGCATTATAATATCCGAAGTTGATGTTCAGAATCCGACCTATGTGATGCAATTGATTGCAAACTAGCTTATGGCACGAGGCTATTAAAACTTTTGAGAAATTCATTATTAATTATTTGCACCCATGGAGAGGAAAGTAGGCGCATTAGTTAAATCAGTATCTTCTCTTATTTATACTGTCGTTCATCCGAATATATCATTTTGCTTATTTACTCTATTTTTAGCGTAGCTTATGAGGTCACGTTTCTCTCTCTGTGTGTCTGTGTGCATGTATGTGTGTGTCTGCTCGTGTGTGCGCCCCGCCCTTTTTCAAATTTTTATAGTAAATATCGAATTTTACATAAACTCGGAACACATATAGTATCAAGTAAGTTTATCTGACTTTTATAGTTTTCTAACGCACAGGTCACTTGCTTTCAAAATAGTGGCAATATTAAATTTAGTCAGGTTTCATTACTAAGTACTTGAAGTTTACCGAGCTTGGTGAAATTCGGTTTACGCGTTCCGAAGTTTTTAAAGGGAAAAACACACACACGTCAATATACACAGACAAATGCAGGCAGGAAAGTAATCTAATAAGCTCTTCTTTCCTTCGGGAAGTAAAGCAGAAAAAAAGCTTGCCGGCTTATTTAATGTGGACGTAGCCATTCTCTGATTGGCTGAGAACGGGCCTTGTGACTGATTGGCTACTGCATACTGCAAAAGGTTCCCTGTTGGCTGGTTTGCTGGCTGGCTAGAATGCTACCAGGTGCTCATTTGCGAAAGGCGTCACAGCACTTTTCTGGAAAGTGACGCCATTTTGCTGGCGCGTGCAGCTGGAGTTCGCAGTATAAGCGGCTGTTTCACCTCCATATTCTTAAGTACTCTGTAGTAGTGCTCTGCCATACGTCGGGACCAATAAATATATATATGCTTGTGTTTGATGTTATTCGCAGGAGCTGTTTTTACGACTACGCAATAGAGTCTGAACAACGAACGATGCCTTCGATCACGTGATGTCTTCTGTTATTGGGTGTCGTCTTCTGCTGCACAGAGTACATGATTAAATTTGCTTCGTATGCGACGTGCAATATAAATGCCACCACGCCTGAAAGGGTAAATTATTTTTAAGGTATGATTATGAAAACTTATTTTACAAACATCCATAAACTCCTACAACTAGAGAAAAAAGAAAAGAATTGCCTTATTTAAAACAATGTTTTTTTACAAAGTGCGAAATCATTTCCTAGCGTAATTTTAAAGATTCCTTGAAGTTAATCACGGTGTCTCATTTCAAGGTAAATAAGTTGTTAGCTTTATTTCCGAAGGAAATATAGGCGTATGTAATCACGTGATGTATGTCTGGAATATATGTCCCCCTTATAAAGCTTTTTTATATGTAAACATAAATTTACTAAAATTGGGGCGCATGTAGTATTTAGCAAGTTCATACGACTTTTATAGTTTTCAATTAAGCCTGCTAATTATTATCAAAATGGCTGCAATTTAAAACTTAATCACACTATGTTACATCTCGGGAATCATTTAACTCAGTTAAACCAAATTTTGTACGTTAGAAATGCAGGATAAAAATCATTAAATGTATGACTATAATGTTGTTAATCCGCCATTTTTGGGAGATAAATATTTTACATTATATATTGGGAACTACAAAACCGATTCCTGTCATATTTAGCGTATAAGCAATACTCTTCTAGGCAATGTAAATACATGAAAGTCAAATGGTCTGGGCACTTGTTTCCAAAATGACGGCAAAATAATCATTTTTAGTTTATTTTACCTTAAATACTGCAATGTTCGACCAATTTCATCCAAACCTTTGATGCTGAAATGATATATTGCAAAAATCGAATGTGCCAAACCATAACCTCTTTTGTTATCCATTTTGTAAGATAGCTTTAAATAAAAAAAAGGATATTTATGTCTTATCTCGGGGAAAAAAACCTATTCCAGCCAATTTTGAAGTCCTGTAATACAACGGCACGTCATGTTATCTGCTACCGTGTTAGTAAGGCAGACATCTATTAAGAAAATTGTGGCAATATAAACATTTAAAATTACTATTATGTAACTATGTCAGCGTGCAACAAATTTCATTGCAACTTTATATGGTGGTAGCTTATATTACAAACATCAAATTCGTCAACCCATAGCCTCTTTTGTCTATCACTTTGTGAGAGAGTGCCATACGGATAAACAAAGATTTGCCATACCTCGGGAAACAATCAACCGATTATTGTCAAGTGTGGCAAACAAGTATTACTACAGTAGGGCCTTTAAAACGGAAATTTTTTATTGGGTCTGACAGTTATTTTTAAAATGCAGCAATATAAAATTTTGGCTAATTATTATATATTTAAGAAACTACATGACCAATTTCGACTTAACTATTTATGCTGGCAATATATTTTATTAAAATTATATTGTATATGCAGAGCCTCTTTCGTTCGCAACTTTGTAAAATAATACCACATGAATATAAATGGTTTTGTCATATTTTGGGAAACAATTAAGCGATTACTAACAAATTTAGCAAACAAAAAGTGCAACGGTAGGCCATGTAAACGGACATGTTTCAAGTGGGCGAGACACTTATTTAAAAGTGACAGCGATATAAATATTTAATTTTAGTTTGCCACATCTACGAAACAACGAAACCAGTTTCTACTTAACGTTGTGTGATGGCAGTATCTATCACAACAATCAAGTGTGTGTAAACAGAACCTCTTTTTTCCGTCATTAGGTAAGATAGTGCCACGTGAAAAAATTAAGTTTTCTATGCTTTATATCGGAAAACAATTAACCAATTCCTACATAAGTTTGACAAGTTTTACTGTAATAGGCTCTATGTAAATTGATAAGCTATGTTTTAAGAAGGCCAGACACTCCTTTTTTTAAATAGATGCGACATAAATATTTAAGCATAGTATGCCATATCAACGAATCAATGAAACCCATTTCAACTTAACTTATTTGGCTTGCAGTATCTACGCAAGCATCAAATAAGCTATGCTTATACATAAACTCATTATAACACATGAAAAATCAGGCTTTTCAGCTTTATCTCGCGAAAAAATTAACTTATACCCACCAAATTCAAGTGACAGGTTATATTTTGTAGTGGATCTAAATTTACATTACTTAAGATGGTATTCGAATATTCTTAACCCTTTTATTCCCACACTATATTAATATTACTATCGTTGCAATTAAGACATTTTTTGTTACGTGATTTACCTAAGTTGGAAAAGTATATGTTTCGTTAATAGAACCAATGGGCAATGGTCGAAGGTGTGAACCAGTCGTAGCGTAGAGAAGCAGCACGGTCTACGAATCAGAAGGCGCCAGGGAAAACAATTGGACACTGAGCCTCGCAGTGTACTGCACCAATCAAATATACCCTTCTTGTGCAACACCTAGACAACTGTCCACACTGGGAATGAAAGGGTTCTCATAACCACAATATAAATATTTTCTGTTGGAATGCCATGTGTCCCAAACAATTACAGCCGAACTTAATACGTAGCAGTCTCTATGACCAACATCGAATGTGCCAGTAATGTAACCGTTTTGTTCTCTTATAATGAAGATAGCGCCACATTATAAGATGTAGCTTTTGTGCCATATCTCAAGGACCAAATCAACCGATTCCCACCAAACTTTTCACGCAAATAGTGCAACAGTACGCCACGTAAATTTACAGGTTTTAGGATTACCTAGCATTATTTTCAATATGACCTCCTTGTAGATAATTTTGGTAAGTTTGTCATATTTACTAAACAATTTAACCAATCCCAATTAAGCTTTGTATCCAAAGAGTTTGTATTGTAAGTTTCAAGTAGGTCAGAATTTTTTTCCAAAATGGTTGCAATATAAGTTATTAAGATTAGTTCGTCATAACCTTTTTAATGAATTGTCAAAATTCTACCAAACCTTGTATTCTGGCAGTGTTTATTAGAATCATTACAGATTCCTATACAAATAATATTTTTAGGCACTTTTTACGCTAGCGCCAAATTAAAAAAAATTATATTTTATGCCATATCTCGGGAACCATTCAATATGTTTCCACCAATTTATGCACTCAAGTATTGCAACGGCAGTGCACGTAAACTTGCATGGTTTATGTGACTCATGCACTTGTTTTCACAAATATGATGCCCTGTAAATATTTCTGGTCATGAAACCCTACCATACAATATATCAGACTGATCACAACCGAAGTTGATGCTGCGATTCCAACCTCCCCGATATGCAGTCGGTTGCATGTCAGTTTACGATACGAGGCATTCTGGGTCCGAGTTCTGGATAAGGCACGTGTGTTTTTGTAATTGTCTCCAGTATTATTGCATCTGTGTATGGTTATATCTCTAATGAAACCACTGTCAACGTGACGTCAATACCCACCTACCATCTAACATTTTAAGACCGTCATAAAATTTTTGGAATCCGCGTGGTGGAAAAAGGCGTATTTGTTTTATCAGTAGCTTCGTGTTATTATTAGCACGTCCCAAAAAAACCAAAACTGTGAGATTATAAAATGCCGCTGCGTAAAAAAAATATGCTTTCAAAATTCTTTTTTATGCGAGTATGTAGTACTCGTAAGTTATGTTTATAAGTTGAAAATAATCTCGTACTAATATAAAATAATTAATTTTTTGTGACTAGCACCATTAAGCTGATATGCTGTGATAGCCGCTAAAAGGCTATACGACTGTGAAGTTATTAGGTTGTTAGGCACACTGTGTGATTCTTATAAGTGCGAGGAGTGAATTCTTTGTTTGACTGTGTCAGCACTGTATGTAACCATTGAATGTAAATAATACAATTACAGGAAAGAAGCCATAACATTATGTGCAGTTCTTTTTTGGAGATAGCTTTCTTACCCGACACAAGGTGGCTAGACAATCGCTTAAATTACCCCGTGTCGCCATTGTGCGGCTAGCCAAGTGTAGGCTGTTCACGGTAAAGTAAGCACTTTATAAATCCACGTTTAAACCTCATGTAAGCTAATTTGTATCCTGCCACCGACTGTTAATATAACTAGAAGTTGCCTAACTTATGAGCCTTTTTTCTTCAACATGGATGCAAATAATTTTTATGAAGTTATTAAGGGGTTAGATTGAAGGAGAGTCTTGACGTCGCGTTGACAGCAATATCATTAGAGATGAAACCAAAAATAAATGCAATATTATTGACACAAATACAAATAAATACATGTGTTACCTTGGACTCGAACCCAGAACACTTCGTATCATGAACTGGCATGCAACGAACTGAATTACGGAAGTTATATCAGGAGAATCAATTTCTTGTGTAATCAGTCTAAAGTTATGGTAGACTGGGTTTACCAAACTTCAAAGTTTACAAGGGCATCACTTTGAAAACAAGTGTGTGAGTTACTTAAATCATTTAACTTTACATGGCCTACCGTAACACTACATGTGTGCAGAATTTGGTGAAATAGGTTGACTGGTTCCCGGAATATGGCATTAAAGAGTTATTTTCTCATTTGGCACTATCGTTTATAACACATAAAACAGGCTCTGTAAAGCCATATCCAATTTTTCTAACAGTCTGTAATCATACAAAGTTTGGTAGAATTTTGTCAAATAATTTAATATATATTATTAACATATCTTAACCCTTTATACAGGCGCACTTCTGAAAAAAAAAACCTTTCCCACTTAAATCATGTAAGTTTGTATGGTGAACTGCAGTTTTACTTGTTTGCCAAATTTTGTACGAACCAATTGTTTATTTCGCGAGCTGTGACAAAACATGGTTTATTCGTGTGGCTCTTCCTTGCAAAATGGTGGGCAAAATATGCTCCGGGTAGACAAATTTGACGGTTGTGATAGATACAGCCGGCTTAGAAAATTAAGATGTTATTTTTTTCGTGGTTTCGTGGAGAGTAATCTAAAATGTTCAAATTGCATTCGTTTGTAAATCAAAATCAGGTCCACTTAAACATTACAGTTTACATGACCTACCTTAATATTACGTGACTGTCAAATTTCGTAGTAATCGGCTGACTATTTCCCCCGAGATATGACTTTAAAACATTTTTCGTGTAGCGTTGTTTTAACAAAATGGTGGACAAAAGGAGTAATGTATTGAAACATTTTATGCTTGTAATAGAAACCTTAAGCATTATAAGTTTGGTCGAAATTAGTCAAACAGTATGGTAGCTGTAGAAAATTAACCTAAAACATTTATATGGCCGCTATTTTTCAAATAATTTCTATATCCATTCAATTTACTTATATTAACATAGACTTAAATAGTATTAGTTATATGGCATATTCTGCACGAATCAGTTGTGCAGTTACCGAGATATAACCTTAAGTTTTAATTTTTCATATCACAGTATCTTCCAAAATGGTATACCAATAAGATTATCGCTTTCTTAATCCAAAGCTTAAATCATCACAATCAACGCACAAAATTTGCTTATAAATTGGTTAAATATTTCCCGAGATTAGACAGAATGGCTTCAACATTAATATTGCAGCAATTTTTAAAATAAGTACAATGCCTGATCGAAATCTATACAAAATATATGATAATACTAAGTAATAGACGTGGACCGAGTTTGGTGAAATTTGGTGCACGTGTTTAAAATTAATTGGGTGGGGGGGGGNTATTCCAGACAGATTCGGGAGATAGAAAAAGACTGCATCTCCTCCCTAAAGTAAGCTAAAATATTGCCATTCGGCTAAAAATACTCAGTAAATACAGTTTGTTGCTCTCAAAAGTTTACGTCTGAGGTTCCCCCAATGAATTATAATTTTTTGTTACTATGCTTGCAGGCAGGGCCTTAAAAAGATCTCACTTTACTGTGAATAGCGATTAAGGCCATATTACAAAATAATTTCCATTTCATTATCGGGAAGATATTAATAAAGGGACCACACAAACGTAAATATTTGTAGTCAAATGATTATAGTTTTCAAAATACACCACCAATAAGTAAAAAATTTCTATGCTCCAAATCAACTTTGCCAAATAAATCACGTTTCATGTAATATATATCATATTCACAACTTGTTAATTAAGGATCATGGATTTTTAACAATATGTACTTGGGTACTGGCATTCTGAATATATTTTTTATGGATATTGGTGTTTTTGCGAACAAAATTTTCATCGCCCAAAGAAAACTAATAAATACTAATATTTTTATGTAATATAATATTTTGCGTATGTGATATAGATCACACGACATTGTGATTTAGTTGGCAAAGTTAATTAGAAGCGTAGAAACTTGTGCTCCCATGTTCCGAAACTTTCTACTTTTCTGTGTTATATTTTGAATACTGTAATCATTTGACTACAAATATTTGCATTAATGCGGTCCTTATATCTCTTCCAGATAATGAAAAAATATATTGTGTCATATGGCCTTAACTTATGGCAGCCGTTTCTCCAGCGACCTGCAAAATAGGCGACAATTTTGTGATTGCAGATTAAACTCCCAGATCTGCTGCATGCTCGTTTCTACTCTGCCACTGGCTGACAGCTTGTGTGGCACATGGATACCCGTTCTCACGTCTTCGCGCAGCCAATCAGATAACGGGTACGTGCCCATCAAACGAACAGCCACGCCATTTCGCATCTGGGTACCTATCTACTCTGTGTCATCACGCAGCCGTTTCACTGCAGAGTTAGGTCGATATTGTGCAAAAATGAGCGTTTATTTTCTATGAAAGTCTGTGATTTTCAACACAACATCACGAATTTTATAACAACTTTTAGTACTACAATATAATTTAATGTTTGCTGTAATTGTAAATCGGGATAAACCGGAGATGTGTACGTATTAACACTTTCATTACCTAATTAATTTAATATTTCTGATGTTGCAAATAAGAAATGTTTTGTACTTCATGTACTTAAGTTGGCAGAGTATATGCTTCGTTAATACAACCTATAAGCTGTAGACGTTGTTTTTAGTGGTCGAAGGTGTGAACCAGTCAGAGCAAAGAGCAGTAGCATGGTTTAGGATACAGTTACCGCCAGGGAAAACCATTGGCCACTGAGCCTCACAATGTACAGTACCGATCAAATCTCACCTTCCTGTGCAACATGTTGACAATTGTCCACACTAAAAATTAAAAGGATAATGAACGTCTGTTAAACCCATTCGGTCACACGTTAATTTCTGAGTTAAAGTGTTTCAAACACATAATGTTTTGGCGTCCGCTGTACTTAAGTTCAGCATTTTTTTCCGCAAACAACGACGAACGTGTGGTGTACTCGATGACGTAGCATTAATTTTAATGTCAAGAGGAAAAGAACATACCACAAATCCGATTGCCCACAAGGAAGACTCATAGTCCTGGGTACTGACACAGCGAGTGAGTGAGTGAAGAGATTTGGGCGGCTCTTAACCTCGAGGTCTTGAGAGCCGTTGAGGGTGAAGCGAGGCGGGTATGGAGCAGCGCCAGAATGCAAGGGAGGGGGGAACGGGAGATCCCCGGGAAAACCCGCTGACCAGCGGCATCGTCCGGCACGATTCCCACTTGCAAAAATCCGGGAGTGACCTCGCCGGGAATCGCACTCGGTTATCCTTGGTTACTACTACATAACCGCGGCTCCTAAGTATCCAGAAACGAAATAGCGTAGCGGTTCCTTTCATGTAAGCGAACTCGACAGCTCATCGACTTGGCCAATCGGTGGAAACGGGTTCTGAGTCTGAATGACCTCTGCAAATTAGGGGATGTTCCCAAATGGTCAGAGGGTCAGCGGTGGCTAAGCGGTTAGCCTGCTGACCTCCCACGAAGGTGAACCGGGTTCAATCCCCGGCTGCGACACTCCCGTATTCTGGCATGTGGGAATCGAGCCGGGCGAATCCGCTGGTCGGCGCGGTTTTCTCGGGGATCTCCAGTTTCCCCCGCCGCATTCCGGCGCTGCTCCATACCTCAATCACCCTCATTGGTTCTCACGACCTCGTTGTTAAAAGACGCCCGAATTTCTTCACTCGCTCATCCCTAGTGATTGGGCTGCCACCTTGCATGTTAGCTTCAATGAGGTGATTGGAGAATGGTGTTCCGCCATATTGCTGGTCAGTGAGACCATCTTACTGGCCTAAGCGTTTAGAGTTCGCGGTACACGCCACCATTTAAACTCTGAATTCGCAAGTACTCCGCGGTACTGATGTCCTGCTCTGTACAGTACAGGTCATTAGTTTCACTTATTTGCAACGTGCACATGATCGTGGACACAGTGAATGAACGAGTTAACTCTTTCTTTCCCACTTTAACCATATTATTCCCAGTGCAGAAAATTAGCTACATGTTGCACATAAAGGTTATATTTGATCGGTACTGTACACTGTGAGGCTCAGTGCTCGGGGACCTTCCCTGGCGGTAACTGATTCGTTAACCGTGAAAATGCTCTACGCTACGACTGGTTCACACCTTCGACCACTACACACAACGTCTGCAGCTCATTGGCTGTATTAACTAAACATATTATTTGCCAACTTAAGTACATCATGGACATCAAATTTATTATTTGCAACTCCAGAAATATGAAATTGATGTGGCAATGAAACGGTTAATTTATTATTTCGAGTGTTGCAAATAACATAATTTTTTTATGTGAGCTGTACTTTAGTTGGCGAAGAATTTGTTTCTTTATTGCAACCAACAACCTGTAGCGGCTGTGTTAAGCGATTAGTGATATGAAACAGTCGTAAAGTATATTATTAGCACGGTTTACGAATCTTTCACTTCAGGGAAAACCATTGGGCACTGAGCTTCGTAGAGTACAGTGCCGGTCAAATTTTACCTTCCTGTGCAACACGTGTACAGTTTGCTACAATGGGCATGAAAGCGTTAAGTGAGGTACTGCAGCAAATCTAACAGTTAGGGAAAGGAAAATTACGTGTTTTAAATGACATGTCAGCTAATCTCCACGGTCCTCTGTATTTTCGAGCCTCAGCTTTCTTTTCATTGGCTGTTGCCCCAGCGTATAGCTAGTTATACCTCAGGTCTGGTGGCACGGGATTCAGTGCTTGTCTACTTGCACGTCTGTTATTGGCTCAGAGCTCACCTGTACGTGTCTAAACAACTGTGATTTAATAGTAAATCGAACAGAAACACACATGTGATTGAAGATTGACTTGTGCTAAAATGAATAAGCGAAATTATCCAGTCCCTACTAATAGTGATCTCTGTTTTACTTCCGTGCATCGTGTCTGATTAGGATGTTAATTTGACGCTTTAAGTTCGCAGAGAAATATAGGTATAATTTGTGGCGTTGTAGGAAATAAATTCGTCCCTTTGGAACTGTACACGTGGCCATATAACGCTCTGTCATTTAAAGGAACTAATTAAAACGTACGTGTCCTTGATGTGATCGGAAGCAGCTTCTAGTAAAACTAAATAATGCAGTTTCAAAAACCGAATTACATATCCCTCAAATTACAGAATTCTGTTATTGAATGTTGTTTACTGTTGCTAAAAGTGTAGCATTAAAGCTACCACCTGTAAAGACACGGCTCGGACCACAAATATACGTAGTATGTGTAAATAAATAAATAAATATATATATATAGTGTATGGCTGGCCTAGATAGAGCACATTGGACAAATGTCTGTAGTCGACCAAAGTAATCGCTTTAAAGAAACTCGTTTTTTTTTTTAATAAGAGCATTTTATGTTATGAACGACCTATGTAGGCTATAGTCCACTGTATTATTTATGTTCGAGCCTCGTCTTAACTGCTGCCCCAGTGTCCTAAAATTAATTTGCTAAATTTACCAGTCCCTACTCGTTTGTAATAGGAACTCACTAATGTTTCCAACAAATTACGAGAAGTAATTTCATGACTTAACGTGTTGCTAAATGTTGGATACTCGAGTAGATGTTAACTAACCATTCATTGGCTGCCTACTAGCTCTGCACTGTAAACATTTTTTTGTTTGTGTACAAGGAATTATTTGGAAACTATTTGTCATAGGTACAATTTTTTGTTACAATACAAATAATAACGGTAAATTTCACAAAACCCTAGTGTGGTATGCAAGTTTTTAATGTTGAATTTAAAAAAAGCACGGGTTACAGGTGTTTTATTGAAATTAGGTGGGTATTGTTTATTTATTGTTTTAAATATTTAGCTTTGTATACTTTGTAAAATAATAAGTTGTGAATACACAATAATTAAGCTGTAGTGTAACAACAAAATATTTAGCAGCTTGTTTACAAATTATTGCTTGTAGCAAGTACATAAATGTTTTTCTGTGGTGTATACAAATGATATCGGGAATATTCCAGAGGTTCAGTTGTTACATTAATTTATTAAATAAAAAAAAAAAAACGTTACTGTTTAATAACTTCGAACGAAACATGTATTATTTTTCATTGCGCTATTTTGCAATTCAAAATATGTTATTTGAGCAATAACGTGTATGACTTTGATCTGGAGATTTCAAATTCGACGAGACATGGTATTTTACGGGTATCGAGAAGTACACTGTAAAACATTTTTGTAGGTTTTAAACATAACTCTTTAGGAAGTTGTATCACCATAAAGTAAAATATAGTATTCTTTGAAACGCACTGTCTTATAAAACAAACAAATACGCTTATATTTAGGTGCTTGTTAAAATTCTAATTTAGTATTTGCTAGGGACTGAAAAATTTAGCGAACTCGTTTTAGGACAAGCCAGGCCTCAAACACGTGTGCATTTGTTTTATTGTTACATTTTAACCGCAGACAATTGGACACGCACAGGTAAGCTCTGAACCAATAACATACCTGTCAGAAAACAAGCACCGAATCCTGTTCCACCCACGCGGTGGAAAAATTGGCGAAACACTGGGGCAGCAGCCAATGTGCAGAAAGCAGATGCTCGAAAATACATACGATCGCGGGATATAGCCTACATCTCCTATAAAACGCGTAATATTCCTGTCCCTAATTTTTACTCATCTCGTAGTGTAACAAAAATTATTCTTGGCAACAAGGCTCCAAAGAGTTCTTTGTAAAATAAATAAATATATAGTGTACGAATTGAGGTTAAGCGGACAGCTTTCGCGCGTCAACTCGACCCCCAGTGAGGTCACGCACTCAGTGTCGAGGAACGCGCGTGGGTGGGGCAAGAATTTCGCGCAAGTGCGCATGCGCGTCCTCTACCCCTCATTTTGCTTCCCCTACATTCTATCCCCACCACTATCCTTCCAGCTGTTAGAATGCGGCACGACGCAGCGTTCCGCCAGATATCGAGCTGCTGGCTTCGCCGCTTGCTGCTGTGCTTTGATGTTGTTGTTGTTAGAGAATATTTATTAAAACATGTTTTAATGTCTCAAGGTCATGTATGATTATAAGGAAGCATTGCAATGCACACTCCCCGACGATGTGCATTCTCGGCCTACTGACTTTCTCGCTATAGTCCATTCATGGTTACTTCCAACTTTACTGAAGCCCTGCTAAAGTTTCATTTCCAGGATATTCCTCCGCCGCATTCAATCAAAGCTTGACCGAATCTAGAATTGTACATCAAAGTGACAGTGCGGCTCATTCGTGCGTACTCATTGTAATAATATTTTTCATAACACTGTTTCTACTAGGCATTACCAACACAGCTATTTTCTCCCTGTTTGTATTCATGTTAATTATAAAGGAAATATTTAAATTTATAGACTAAATATAGGTCAAAGTTCAAGCTAACAAAAAAAAAGGTGTTTTATATTTACACTTTGCTCTGATACATGACGAATATAGGAAACAACCAAACAAGTGTTTCATGGGTGATTTTCAAATGATTGATTCAAAAAGTGTGAAGAATCCGCGACTGTACTATAATTAGATGTGTAGGATATCATTACAGGCAAAGAAAGCCAGGTGAAATAAACTGTAGAAGCCAATTTGTCCTTTTTTCTTTCCCTTATGGTAAATGCGCGGAAAGACCTATTTTCTCTTCTCATAGAGTTAATACGATAAAAGTAAACAGTGGCGGCTGTAGACAGATTAAAATCTTTCCTGTAAAATAAACCGTATTCTGGGACCATTTATTCACAGAGATACGTGTACAGGCGCAGACACTTGTTTTACACACAACATTTTAATATGGCCAGCCCTTAAAGCTCGGCTTCACATATTATGCAGAAATTCTTGATTTTCGTGTCTTAATTTCAGTTTCAGAGGTATTATTGTTGGTGTTTGATAATAGACCATTTACAATTTACAAGTTGTTTAATACATTTGTATATAATTTTCACGGTGTGCTAATTCCGGCTTGCAAGTGGCAGGGACCTATTGATTTAATATAAAAATGTTCCTGACTTTTTACAAGCAGGTAACACACAATTAAAATTGCGCACAAAAAAAAAAACCAGGATTCGAACTCAGAAAACTTCGTAAAATTACGATGCTGTGCAATCAACTGTATCACGGGCGTATGATTCAGACCATCAACTTCGGATGTAATCAGTCAAATGTTTTTAATGATAGCGCTAACTTGCTTTAAATATTAATATATCCATGGTTTTTAAAATATGTATACGAGCCACTTAAAACATATGGATTACCGCAGCGCTACATGTGTGATAATTTTGGTGAAAATCGGTTGATTGGTCCCTGAGATAAGGCATAAATACCTTATTTGCTTAATCCATACTCCCAAAAAAAATGCCTGTAAAGAGAGTTTTCTGTATGCGATGATTCCAATATATAATGTCAACATAAAATTTTGGTTAAAATTGGTGAAATTGTTAAATATATAAGCCAAACTTATCAAAATATTTATATAATAGCCATTTCGAAAATCAATGTTTGACAAGTAATAAATCATGTATCTTTACTGGAAAATATGCTGTAAATTAGTTGAATTTTTTCGGAAATATTCCGGAATGTTTTATTTTCTTATCGGAAGCTATTTTCTAAAAATCGGCAAAATACCATCTATGTTTGCATAAATAATGCTTCTAATGAATACTGTAAGCTTACAAAATTTCGTAGAATTTTCTTGAATTGTTTCATATATATAACATATTAGTCTAAATAATTTATATTAACCCTATGAAATACATTTATGCCGCATATAAAACATGTTAGTTTACATAAACTACTGTAGTACAACTTGCGTGCAAAATTGGCGAAATTGTTTGATTGATCTTAGAGATATGGAAGAAAAACATCCATAATATTATGTTTACGATCTTCATAAATGGAGGACCAAAAGGTTATGTATTAGCACATTCGATTACTGTCATATATGTATAATGTCTGTATACAAAGTTACGGTAAAATCCGTTAAATAGTTTCGTATATTAAGCACACTAAGCTAAAATGTTTTTATATCCACCATTCTGGAAATACGGGTGTGGCTCAGTTACACATATAAATAAATATGGCATATAACAGTACAACTTCTTCGCCAAATTTGGAAGATATCGATATATTTTGCCCAGATGTGACACAAAAATCTTACAAACTGGCGGAGAAATGAGGCTCTGTATAGAAAATTTTGATTGATCTAATAGAAATTCCCAGCATTCAAAGGTAAGATAAAATTTGTTTCGTTGTTTTGTAAATATAACATACCAAATAAAAAGTTTATTACCCGCCAGTTTGGAAATTAGTGGACGACCCACTTAAAGCATATCAGTTTACATGGCATGCCATAGAGCTACTTGTTTGCCAAATTTGGTAGAAATCTGTTGGTTTTATCCAGATATACGACATAACTTTTATTTGTCTTGTGACTTCGTGTAAACACATTCGATGGTTATAATATATACTGACAGTAAACAAAGTTATGTTATAATTACTAACAAGACTTCGTCAATAAAGCATACACAGCTAAAATAGTTGTATGGTTGCCATTTTGATAATAAGTTTCTAACCTACTTAAAACATACTAATTAACATCACCTACCTCAGTACAACTTTTGCTGTATTTGGTAGAAATAGGTCAGTGGTTTCTCGACACATGACAAAAATATACTCATATTTTGCGCTATCTTCCATGTAGACACATATTATGTTTGTGATACACTCGTGGAAAATGAAAAATGAACACCCAGATGCAATGGTCCCACATGAATTGAGGTTTTATTTAATTTCCATACAGGTTGTACATTTTATTAGATAATGTTCACAGGGTCGTATACCTATGGACAGAGTTTACAGAGTGTCTTGAACAACAATGTCACTATAGTACGTAGCCGCCTTTAACGCCGATGCAGCCCTGCAGTCGTGCATGGAGCTGATCATAAAGGTGTCGGATGTCAACTTGGGGAATAGTGTTCCACGCTTATTCCACCTGTTGTTGCAATTGGTGGAGGTTTGATGCCAGTATTGCTGATTGCACCAAACGCCGCCCCGTCATGTCTCCTGCAGATGTTCAATGGAGGAAATGTCAGGTGATCGTGCTGTCCATGGGAGTTGACGAACACCTTCGAGAGCACGTTAGGTAACACAAGACATGTGTACACGGTCATTGTCCTGCTTGAAGAGGACCTCTCCTTGGAGTTCGAGGAACTGCAACAAAATGGGCTCGATGATGTTAGGGATGTTGCGTTCATTGTTCAGTGTTCCCTCAACGAACACCAGAGGGGTACGGTCATTGATGGCTATTGCTCCCCAGACAATGATACCATGTGTTGTTCATGTACATCGTTGCTGTATACACTCTGAGTGTTACCATTCTCCTGGTCGACGCCACACTCGCAAATTACCATCACTGGCGCCAAGGTAGAATATGATCTTATCACTAAACACAACTCCGCGCCATTCATGCCTCCAGTTGCGTCGTTCGCAACACCATACGAGGCGGGCTGCACAGAGATAAGGTGTGAAAGGAAGCTCGGCGAGCGGCAACCTTGATCATAGGCCTGCATCCAGCAAAAGTTTGTGATGGTCCCAGCTGACACACTGGGTGCAAGAGTAGCCCTTATCTGTGCGGCGACGGTCGCTGTGCGATCAGCAATGGCTGCTCAGCTGATGCGGCAGTCTAGGCCGAAATCCATATGGCAGTGCCATCTGGAACCTGGTTGACGAGCGTGTGCATCATCGTTGAAACACCAGCACTACCAATGATGCAAAGGAGACACTTCACGTCCTATGCGTTGGGCGATTCTTTGGAAGAACCATTCAGCCTCCCTCAGGCCCACAATACTTCCTGGTTCAAAGACCATTAATAGCACGAAGTGTGGTCATCTATGATATCGTGACATGCCTACAATGTTTACTTCACACAGACCGATGCTTGAAACAACTGACAACTCTTACACTGAGGCAACTACATTTGTATTGGGCTCAGCTGTGTTATACCTATTACGCAGTTCCTACTCTGTCCACAGCACAGCACTGTTATCATTGAACGTACTGCCCTCTATCAATGCGCCAAGCGCATATGGTGTTTCTACATCACCGCTTTAGTGGTGTTCATTTTTTATTTTCCCCAAGTGGATGTACTCCCAGCATACAAAGAAAAGTTAGAATTGATTACAATGTTTCTACGATATACCACACTATGCTAAAATGGTTTATGTCTGCCATTTTGAAAGCAACTGCTTGACAAGCCTTAAACATTTAATGAGCGTCACCTGCTGCAGTATTACTTACTTCGAAAATTTTGTGGCAATTAGCAAATTGTTTCTCGGGATATGACATAAAATCTGTATTAATAAATATAGTGTTATCTAACAAATATAGGGAAGCACCAATTTGAGTCACATACTTTTACATGGTCTACCATAGTATTAATTATTTGCCAAATTTGGCGAGAATTGGTTGAGTAGTTTTCAAGATATAATGTAAAATATTCATTATTCCAAATTGGACTACTAACAGCCATACCCATGTCTAAATGCCATTCTAATGCTTTGGGCTTTTAACACACAACATTTGGTTAAAATCGGTTAAATGGTTCCGAGGTATGATATATAACCCAAAATTTTAAATGGCCACCACCTTGAAAGCAAGTGCTTGGAGTGGTCATTAAATATAAGTCATATGTTTTTAATTAGTAGTAAATATGAAATGAGTTTGATGAAATTCGGTTCAAATGTACAAAATATTAAAGGGGGGACTCATGCACATACATACAAATACACATACACAGACACATAAAGAGACACAGACATGAGAGTGAATTCAGCCTTTCCATCCTTCGAAAAGTATGCTAAAAATGCTCGCCCCAAAATAAAAGAAGGTACTGATATAACTAACTCGCCTACTTTCCACAATATGAGTGCAAATTAGTTTTTAAATATCATCTTAAAAGCTGAGATTGTAGGTAAGACTTGAAGTCACGTTGCTAGCAATATCATTAGAGATGACAACATAAACATATCGTTGCAAGATGCCCGAGGGGCGTATCTGAGTTCGTGAAGGATGGAGGTCTTAATAAAAATAACAGAACTAAATTAGTTTTGCATTTATTCACACATCTAACATTTACAAAATTAAATTATCTATTTCCACTATCACTCTTTCTATTTCTCAGTGAGAGCAATATTTAATATCAATTTCAAATATAATTAAGGCTAATATGTCTGTTATTTCAATTAACTCATACTCGAGCAAAACCATAAATGCCAGCTAGTCTGCAATGTAATTTACTGAAATTAACAAGGCGCTGAAGTTTTCTCTTCTGCCGGTCGGTCAAACAGCATTTCATTAGGAAGGCGTAGCTCTCTTTCAAACAGCATCCGTGGCGGTGTTACCCCTGTTGACTCGTTAACTGCCGAGCAGTAAAAAAGGAGAAACAATGACACCTTTAAATTGCAATCCTTTTAGTTGTCTGCCTCAAAGATCAACATGTACCTACTGCTCAAGAGAGCGGTTAAGCCTCTCGAACATTCCACCTGACTGAGTAGTGTGAGGCTGTAGTTCTAGTCCTTTTCATCTCCAGAATCTTTGTTACCTCATGGAACAACGTAACTTTAGGATCACTTTTCTCTTACCTCTATCCGGTGTGCTCAAACCTGTTACTATAGTCAAATAACACCGTTTCATACTGACATAGAGGGAACTCTGAAC